>JASANH010000789.1:0-279319 GCA_030248295.1 Mesodorylaimus sp. YZB2_4 | reverse complement strand
CATGTATTTAGAATTTCGATTCGGACAGTAGCCGCATGTATCAGCCGTCCTGACGGAACTACATATGTACAGAACCTTGTCATGCTAGAAATGCAATGATCCTGCATGAAGACTCTACAAATCCATCCAGAACACAACAAATTCTTGCTAACACGACGACATGCGGCTACAAAAACCTTGGACATTTATTTGCCTCTTGTTGATATACTGTGCTGTTTAGCGAAATCTGACAGTTTGACGCGAGTAATGTTGTGCATGTGTCAATCATTTGCGAAAATCATGAATAAAATTTGCACTCTTGGTCGAGCTCCCAGACTGACGAATATTTTCTTTCTGTACGCGTATCGTGAACCTGAATAGTGAGGATTCGATTTCGATAATTTTGATTATTATGCAGTAGTAGTGCCTGATGCCACGCCTTTTTCTACTATGGTCCCAATCAGCATAGGTGCACTTGCACTACGCTGGGAGGAAAGCCCACACCATTTGATCACTATTTATGGTACTGCAGCTGTCGATAGTACATTGCGTCGTGAGCCCACTCCTCGAATTTTCGTTTTGAAGGCCCATCACGAAACGAGTTGGTGCATGGAGCACAGCCGGCCGCAGTAGGCAGTCGATGGTGCAGGTCAGCAGGACCCTTTCGAAAGAAGCTGTTTCCAATGCCATGTGGAGTAAAGGGGACTGGAGCATGGGGCGGCTCACAGACCCAGGCATGTACCCGTCCTTGTATATACTGGAAAGAGGTAAATAATGAACCAGAGGCAGAGAGAAAAAGTGCTGTGCATTATATGTAGCAGATAAGCGCGCGGCTGCTTTTCTGTCGGCAGTCAGCCATTGGGTTAAAAGACCCTGCAGCCGATTACCGCAATTCGTGCTTTGCTGACGGTAAGTATGGAGTGTCACTATGTAATAAGAAAGCTTTTCCACATGCCTTTCTAAGAAGCTTAAAAATAAGCAGGTTTGCAGCAGTAGCAATTCAGCGCTCTCAAATTATGAGTGCACTCGTAAGAAGCCTTTATGTAATACCCATATTTTAGGCCGAGCAAGAATCAGGTTATTCCCGTTAAACCCACGCACATTTTGCTAGTTCATCATTACGCAAGGGAATCCAAGCAAGACGTGTAAGAATTCGAGCCTGAAGACGTACCACAACATTCCAGAAACTAAACTTTACTAACGCCCTAGAGATCGAAAGCCTTTTGAGCCACTGTTCTATAAAAGAGCGCCGCGATGCACCAGTGTATATTCCTTCGTCTTATAGCCATGTGCATGCTTGTCCACTACGCACTGCGTCAAGACCTTTTGAGTTAGAATGCTCGTATGTGCGTCAAACCAGTTTCAGGCGGTGGATGATATAGCTTAGCTAAGCTATCCTGCCTCTGCTTCCTGCTTCGCACACCGTCAAACGGAAGGAAGCGATGGCTCAAAACATGCTCGGAGATGGTATCGACTAGTACCCTCACACGGCACATACAGTATATTAACAGCCCGGTCCTAAGGATTCGTTGTGATAACTGATAATGTCCATATTGCAGTGTTCAAGTGCGCACCTAAACTAATTCTCCGGGCCAATCTTCTGTTCCCAAGATAGGTTAGTTCACGCCCAGTGCACTCGTTTTCTTGAGGTTGATCCAGGCAACGAGAAGACGACCGAATTTGAAGGTGATATTTAAAGTAATTAAAAGAGCTTAATGAGAGGCAGCTAAGTATCGATCTGAAATAAGAGCTCCTCTGCTCGTTATCTGCTGGCTAAGCGAAGCATGGCTGACAACATTTTTGATGGATGTGATAAAACTTCGATGTGTTTGCTATGACAGCAGTGGCGCCATTACTTTTTTCGAATGGGTCAGCTAACAATTTCAGTAGTGTCTTTGTTTTTCTAATTTCTTGTTCTCAAAGCTACTTTAATTAAGGCAGCTTTGCCATCTTAGCAACTAGATAGGAACGGGTGGATTAAGAATTTCTCCCGAGTTCACTAGACATTCTAGAAGGACAGACGGACTCAAGCCAGCTTATTAGACCACGGCACTGTCAGCAATGGCCAACGTGTCGAACGCCAGCTCGCTTCTAGCCTCTTCTTGCCCGATCGCCCAGAGTATCGCCACGACTGTGCACTTTAAATTATCTGTGATCCTCGAATCGATATGTGGCGGGTATGCGTTCCTCTCAAACTTGCTTTTGTTGATCGTCGGATGGAGGGTCATGGTTTTTCCGTCCAATCTTCGACTGCTCCTTGGTCATCTAAGCTTCATCTTGGCGTGGTACGGACTTGGTGGATTGATGAAAGGTGTGTACCTTCTAGACACGCCCGTGTGCGATTTGGTAATGACTATTCGTGACTGTCGAATTTTCGATGTAGCAACGACCAATATCGCCATTGTAGCCATGTTCTTCTCATTGAGTGCTGTCTGCGTGGAACGTCTGTATGCCACGCTACGATATCGACGTTACGCCCATACTGGCAGCAAGGGCACGCCGTGGTTGGCAATCGTGGCAATCGCCATCATTTGGACGGCCGCCCTGGCATTTAACTTCAGCGGATTCACTCAGATACCCGCCTCATTGACCCCGCTGTGCGATAGCTCAGTCTTTGCCCCCAAAAGCGCAATTGCTCCCTATCTTATCTTATATCTGATCCTGGAAACTCTTGCCCTGTTCGAAACTATCTTCATTTACGTTTTTAACAAGCATACCCTCAAAACCATGGTCATAAATCGTGCGCTGTACGATCTATCCTCACGATTCCAAGTGGACCAGAATGTACAAGTGAACGAGGTGATGATGCCTTCGATGGCCTTGCACCTGCTCTGCTTCGTGCCCAATTACGCTCTGATGCTTTTGTTTTTCGATTTCGATCTATCTTATGGGACTAAGGCCACTTTGTTACACATTAGTTACCTTTGGCGACAAATCTACGCCGGAGCTCACCCGACTTTGGCCTTCGCTTTAAACAACCACCTGAAACATCACCTAGACCAGAATGTTGTGGGTCGACTGATGGCAGCTGCTGGATTAAAAATTGTCAAGAAGGCGAAAACGGCCGATGTGGGAAGCCGATCGAAAAAAGAAGGGGACGCTCATTTTAAGCATTTGGAAGATATGTGGTCAGGGCAAATACCTATTCCAGCTGCGCCTATGAGGAAGGTGATACGTCCCGTGGGGTACACTATTGAAACGAGTTTGTGACAGTACCTATCATGCCATGACTAATGAGTGGGATTCCCTCCTCCCCGCGTGTGGAGTTCATTTGCTGGTATTTATGACTAGCCTAGCCATGCCACGGCTACCTAACCACAAAGCCAACTAATTCTGTCATGTGTATTCCACTCACGTCCTATCCAATGTTTTGTCGAGAGAACTGTCTTTCCATCCTGCACCTGCTGTCACAAGGAGAGGATACTGTAGATGCTATTATCAACCAGCAGCTTGAAACGGGATATCATCGCTTTCGCGCTGGAATGATTGCCTGATTATGAAGGTTCTTTTAACCTGCCCACCTACAGTACATACAGACCATTCGTTCATGACATAATGTGGGCGAAATGAGAAAAAGGGTAAGAAGCTGCTTTCTGTTGATCTAATTTTCTCTGCTTGAGTCTTGCGGCTTTTTTTATCCTTTTTACCATGAGCTCGCTTCTCCCCAAGAAGGTTCTAGCCAGATCATATAAGAATACATTGTAGGTTTTATCCTACATACTCGTATCTGACATGTCCAACAGGCAGAGACAATGCAAACATAAAATTAGCGAGTCGTGCTGTGTTTTCAAGCTTGATAAAAAGTTTGAAAAATAAGGCCCAGTCTTTGAGTTCAATTGTAGCCGCCCATTTAAAATTGCAGATTGCCACAATAGTTTTGATTGACCTTTCGCGGAATAAAAAATGACCTTTGCTTTTACGAAACGCCTTTCGACTCTCGGTAATAATAGAGGCTTGGCCATTAGTTATCTGCGCTGCACTAATCAAATTGCTAGGTATTTCAACTGCGTCTGTGTCTGTTGCAACTGCAGTGCACGCATTCGATGCAGCAAAAAGAATTAATTCAAAAAGCACAATGTTTTCGCTCCTCCGTCCTCTCCATCAAAAATAGGTACCGTATATTATGCCATCATGCCAGTGTCTACTGCGCACGCTGTGGCAGGGCGAAGGTTTCCTGGTGGTCTGGGGAAACTACCCAAAGTAGAAATTATACCAAAACGGCCAAAGCGGTCTAGGAGAGGGCATAAATCAGTGAAATATATACAACAACTAGAAACTATTTTTTGGTGCTTCATACTCATCCTAATGTTATTTTTCTGTTGATGTATTCGTGTCGAGATAATATTGTCTGCAGGATAACAATCAGTAAAGTTTTGGGGCTATGCTGGTGATTTTTGAACAAGAGCAAGGTCAGATCGTGCTCATAAACGGAGATTCGCCGTGGGACGAGTCATGCGTCACATACTGTACTGTAGATGTAATGAAGTTGTGTGGGAGTTAGATTTGTGATGGGATGCTCAGGCTAGAGGCGCTGTCTTCAGACTATCTCCTTCCCTTCATCGGCTAGCTCGCGAACTTTTCTTTGTGGTTATAAAATGGTATTCGTTAAGGCTTGCTAACGTTCTCATAACGTGCCAAGTCTATAAGTAAAAATCTTATTAAAAAATTAGATCGTGCGCAGAGAATATGCTTAATTGACTTGAGTCTCTGGGAAACATGGTTTGATTTTACTATTCTGTGGTCCTCTTTTACTATCCCGAGTACAGTATAGGACTGTTGTCATTAATACAGGAAACACTCAGAAAAAATGAAGCCTGCCGCTTGTAGATTCTTACGGAATACGAGTGCTGAACAGACGTCTTTAGAAAAGTGCTTAGAGCTGGGCTGGTTGTTCTGTCTTTTCGTACAGAGCTTACTATCGAACCATGATGATAGTGCAATACAACCAAAAAATCTCTAAGAAGACCAGCCATTCTGACCTGAGCTCTCCAATCTTACGATCAGTAAGGCAGCTAGTCTAAGGCAAGAATCTGTGGGATGGAATAAAGCCTTTTTGAAAGTGGCTGCATGGCAAAACTGTAGGCACATCATGTATTCTCAAATAAGCCTGGGGGTGCTGTCGATCCCCGTTCAGGCGCAGGCATCTTGGTGGAAGCTGCCACTTGCCATATGGTATGGTCATGGTTTTCATATGGTACAATGCACTCACAAGATCGCATTTCTCTCGCTTCAGTACTTGTCGTTGATCTATGAGACTCATGATATGCAGCACAAGCAAGTCCATTTCGCGGCTACGTGAAATATGCCTAGTCGACCACTCATAATCAGCCAGTTTGTCACCAGAATGGTGCCATGACATACTGTAATGTAGGCCGACGAATTCCTCTTCCTGGACTTGGACCTCATCCTTTTCTAGGCATACAAATATTAGTTTTTGGCTCCGCTCTTATAACTTTGGCACGAGGAAACATTGCTGAAGATAAAGCTTCTAACATGCTCGTGCAAAAGTTTGCAACCAAGATGGGAGGAAAAAATAAGACTGCCCGCGGATGAAACCTAATTGACCAATTCCCCTTGGCTGCTTTGTACAAATTGGTTCCAAGTGCATGCGCAAGTAGTCCGAGTCCAAGTCGGGATCGATATTCTCAGTATGACCAGTTATGGCCTTGTCGCCTTCACTCGCATCCGCACGGCACCATATCGAGTTCATTTCCTGTTTTCATCAATAGCCCGTCACTCCGCATTGTTTATCGACCTGGCCTCGTTTCTAGACATTCGTCACAATTGCAAATCGACACTTTTATGACGTCATGTGGAAAATTATGGAACTGGTTCTTCTTGGCCCATTGGCTGCACGTGAATGTGCAATGTGCTGTAGATTGATGCAATGATGTGATGAGATTGTTGAAGGGGAGGACGTGGTGGAGGAGATAATGTGAAAAAACATAAAAGGTGGTTATGCGCCACTAGCTGCTGACAACCCGTCGATTCCCTTCTCTAACTAGGACGATCCTACCGACTCCCATTATTGAGCTAGTCTATCCGACGAGTGCCTAGGCGCTATCGAAACCACTTTACGATGCTGGCGAATCTCGCTTCGTTTATTGGTTAGAAATTGCGAAACTCGTCGAAAAGTCGGCTATTGTGTTTACGTAGCTGCGGCATTGTCGCCCAGGTCTCTACTACGCCATCAAGTCGATGTGTTACTGTGCAAGTGCTAGTCATGATTGTTGCAGTAGAACGGGGTCAATTGAAAATATCGAAAATCTTCAATCGACGTCGTTATTTCCTTCGATTAATGACAAGATTCTCGTTGATTTCCTTATTCGTTCTATTCTTACCTTATTTGCTTTTGACGCGTCCATATAGGCCTGCAACGACCGCAGATAATCGCACGCACTTGGAGACTACCACCGACCTTCGGACGGTACGGTCTTCAAAAAAGAATAGGACAGAAAATGCTTTTAATCAGACCATGTACAAAACGTCGTCTGGTGAACGTCAATTCATTCGAACTTTATCCGAACTTTCAAAAAGAGATTTATGCCCCGAAGTGCCTGATAAAATTTCTATGCTACCACTTACGCTCAATACTTCGTCGATCAGCGATTTGAAAGAAATCGAGTTTCAATTCGATCGAAATCAAAACGACGAGAACGCAACCGACTCAGCGATTCGACCGGGTGGTTGGTGGCAACCGATCAGATGCACTGCTCGGCATACGACGGCCATAATTATCCCGTTTCGTGATCGAGCGTTGCATTTGCGAGTCTTATTGGTTCGATTGCACCAGGTACTGCAGCATCAATTGATCTCGTATCGTATTTTTGTCGTAGAACAATACGGTACGGATTTGTTCAATAAGGGAGCTTTATTCAATGCGGCCTTCTTATATATTCGTGAAAATTTTGGCGCTTTTTTGAGCGAATGCATTGTCTTACATGACGTCGATCTGGTTCCAGAAGATGAACGTAATTTGTACACTTGCCCTGATCCTAGTTTGGATGCCGTTCGACATATGAGTCCCGGCGTGGATACATTGCATTATGCTCTTCCATATCCCGAACTGGTCGGCGGAGTTTTGGCTGTGAGTCCTGCCATTTTCGTACGAGTTAATGGATATTCGAATTTATTTCGAGGATGGGGCGGCGAAGATGACGATATGTACGAGCGACTGAATGCCGAGCATATTCGTATTTTCCGACCACCATTCACAATCGGACGATATAAAATGTTGCCTCATTCTGGACGACCAGCGGCACTGAATAGATGGCGATTACTAAGAACGACTAAGCGACGATATAAGGACGATGGTTTATCGAAAATGGCCTCAACTCAAGCCTATAATATCGTATCAGTCGTCGAAAACCCTGCCTATACCCACATCACAGTCCTTTTGAATCAGTCGTCATCAATAAGGGTTTCATATTTTGATTCTGTGGGCAAGTGGATAATTTACGTGCTTGTAGTTTTGTGTCTAGCAGCTGTGATTGTTGGCCAGTAGGTCTATTTATGATTCGGTATATCCGTTGTTGAAGGATTTTTGTTATAACTCATTTCTATCACTTTGAACCAGGTAACCAGTTTTTCGCACATTTCTGTTTTATATACTAGCCCGAGCTCCTTGAAACGAGTTTTCTGTGATTGGTGCATTTGAAGTCCTCGTCGATTCCGGTTCGGAATTAAGATAAACTAGAAAACTGGATGAGTGGCGGTGTAAAATGGCAAATGGTGGGTACCACGAGACGATTCATCAGTCAGTGTCGGCGAAGTGAGAAATGTAGGATGAATACTTCGACGGTGGTGATAAGATAGTTGTCACGCGTCTCATGGCTATATTAGGAGTTCACTGCAAACTCCTCAGGGCAAGGGCCGGAACGCCTAACTTTGCATCCTAAGTGGCAGCAGATTTTGATGCCGCATCATCCCGCAAAGGAAGAAACTGCTCCTTCAGAAAACATGAGCACAGTCTGGCTAGTACTGTGACCGGGTGAAGAACATTGTCAGTCGACTGATTGGTGCAACGTTGGTGGCAAGAGCCAAGTTGTGATAAGTCTTTGCCCTACAGTATAATCAGGGCCAAATCCAAATGTGAGACATGGCCGCTTGGATGCTTGGAAATTAGTGTATTTGTGAAAATTTCGCGGTTTTTGATGAATGCGAAAATTTTGCACCACGGAAGTGTGAGTGTTTTGAAACTCGACACGATTACGAATTCGCGCTTCCGTGCCATAGAAAAAGGCTGCTGCATCTCGAAATATCATGCTTTTGCTGTTCTTGAAGTAGGCAAGGCGACAGAAAAGGCGATAAGGAACCGTCCGTAGAGGATGCTCGCAGTCAGGTCAGAATGGCGGGAATAAGGACAAAAACTGGCAGAGCTAGGGGTGGTGTCGGCGAAGCGAGAGCGTCTGCTCCTGACTTCCGGCCTGCAACTTCTCAGAGTACCCAGCTGTGCTGAAATGCGCTGTGTACTCAGTTCACTTCTTCTTAGTTCTTAGTTCTTACTTTACTGCAATCCCAAGCGGCCAAAGCGCACTGACAGGGCAGACATGACAATCAACAAAAAAAAGGAAACAGATGTCACACAGAAAAAGACTTAAAACAAATATTCGTCATAAAAACACGCAATGATGATAAGGCGATATCTTCTGGCAAGTCATTCCATGAAGTCTTTGCAGAATGTTCAAAAGACAGTCCGTAAGAGACCGTTCGAGATTTCGGCAACACCAACTGATGACTTGTAGTATTTCTTTGACTAAAACGCTAACCAGAAATCGATTTGTGAATAAAATTTGAGTTATTGTAGTCGTGAAATCCGTGGTTAAACTTATGAAATTGAAGTAACTTCAGATATTTACGGCGGTCAGAAAGCGACGGCCACCCACATTTTTCTCTGACATTCGCTGATGTTATCGACCAGTCATTGCAATAAATTCGAGCAGCAAGAAGTTGGGACTTCTCCAAATTTTCACTGTCCTTTTTCGTGATCGGATCATAAACACATGAACCATAATCCAGAACCGATCGAATGCAAGCCGTATAAACATGACCCATAACATTCTTATCCACATTTTTGCCGAGTTTACGTCGAAGAGCACCCAACATTGCCCTCGAGCGATTGGCAATGGCCGAAACGTGTTTTGAAAATTTCATATCAGGAGAAAAAGTCACGCCGAGGTACCTAATTTCCTCAACAACTTCAATTGGGCGACCACGGATCAGAAATTGAGGAAGCCGATTTAATTTCTGATGATTGTACCGAAATAACATCGCTTTTGATTTTTCTTGATTCAATTCAAATCCAAGAGCTGATATCCATTCATCCACAAAATCAATTTTCGATTGGCACAGTTGGCCAGCTTCCAGGAAATTTTTTACTGGAGCGAGCAGAACTAAGTCGTCAGCGTATGCAAATAATCTGGCCCCGCTAAAGGTTGATGCAAAAACCTCCAAAATCGGGTTGACGTACGAGTTGAATAAGATTGGGCCTAGAAATTGAGCCTTGTGGAACTCCAGAGGTCACGGTCGAAAGTCCTGACCTCGCTAAGTCCATTGCAACGAATTGATTTCGATTAGATAAATAAGAGTGGACGATGGCCAACAATTTTTGCGGTAATCCATGGCGGTATTGAAGGGATCTCAGCAGAGAAGCATGGGGAACACGATCGAAAGCTTTCTTAACATCCAAAAATATCCCAACGACGTTTCCAAACTTCGACTCGTCCAACCGATTATGAATGAATTGCGAGACCGCGTCGAATATGAACTGACGATGAGCTTGGGGTCAGTTGGTTACCACGTCTTGGTAACACTTCTATAGCTCCGGCAGAAGACCGTAAATAGAAGTGTTACCAAGACGTGGTAACCAACTGACCCCAAGCTCATCGTCAGTTCATATTCGACTCAAATGACTACTAACACACAGTACTATGACGTGCTCAAAAATCGTTTAAAATCAGTGGGCCTGTTCTGGACAATGGTGTCATAAAAGCGTTCGATCGTTTTTGCGTCCTTTGCGAACTGAACCAAATTGACAACCACTCGATTCTGTTCGAATTTTCCAGCACGTCCAACGCTAAAAAGAATAGGCTCTTTTCGGACCAGAAAGGACAGGTGCTGTTGTCAAATAAGATAGACCTACAATTTAAACAAAATTAAAAGCCCGTGCAAAAGACATTTTGAATTTGGGCCCGGAGTTTAAATATTATTTTCTTCCAGCTATAGTTTCCTAAACAGGGCTAGAGGCGGTCATGTTTCACCTACGCTATAATTACTTCTCACTGCTACTTTTTTAAACCTTGCGTGCGCTGTACAATGTGACGAAAGAGTTGCTTACAGATCTGAATGTCATTTAATTTAGGATATCCTCGAATACTAGTATACTGTATGACTCGAGGAAGACATTGCACTCGCACTGTAGGGTCAAGGCTAAATTTCCAGAAAATTCAAGATTCAAAAAAGGATGCCTTCCGTATATACGGATTCCACATGCTGTCGCACAGTAATGTATGAGCCAGTTGATACTCAGCCTGTGCACAGTGCAGACTATCATGGATGCTCTGATCACACTAGTGATCTGTCTGTCATATTCCTGGGATCCAGTTCGTCTGTTTTGGCTCTCTATCGCCCTGCACCCAATTCACTGTCAGGTTCACAAGTGGGCCCTAGGCAATAAAACAGGCACCTCTCTTACCAATGAATATACCGTTTTATAGGCGGCAGGTCGATATTGATGACGACTGGAATGAATTGAAGGTCCACAACATTGGCCAGTTCTATCGTTGTAACGAGAACTCGAAACGAACCCGCTAAAAATTGATTAACTGCCCCATCGCGCGCATAATCCACCTTGGCGTTCTAAAAAAGACACCCAAGAAAGCTTCGGGTCCCAAAATGTCTCCCTTATTAACGCTATAAGACAAAGCTCACCAAAGCCAGTGCGGCTATGCCCTTCTTCTTCATTTGATTTGACAGCCATTCAGCCATGTCGGAAGTTTTGCAGAAAACTACCACTTGATAATCCTTCAATTCCAGGCATATTTCGATCGAATTCGGGAGTTGCAGAGACTAAAGCAGTAGTTTCGCTGAAAATCACCAGAAGCGTCATGAAGCTAGAACTCACTATTTCCCACATTTCCACTGACTGCGGCAACTTATTTCGCTGAAAAAGCAAAACCCTTACAGTACTCCGTTTGTTCTGTACAGTATCGTAGTCACTCACCCTTGGTCCTCGCGCAATGTAAAACTGACGTACTCCATCCAGTGTCAAAGGCTGATCTGGAGAGATGCGCACAGAAGTGGGCATGTACCGTCTTCTCAGTTCCAAAACGCTCGTTGTCATCTTCGACGTCAGGAAAATTTTCTAAAAATCCAGAATATCAGCATGTACTCAATACTAGTTAGTAACAGTGATTGCGTCCTAGTGTGGTCTGTCCAGCCTATGCCCCCTAATCTAGCTCAGCCTCATCACCACTTGATGCCTCCAGGATTGCCGCCAAGGAACACGAGACAAACTGACATGATGAGAATGGAACTGAAGATCAAGAGATGGCAAGAAAGTTTTTGTTTCAACTGCACATTTGTGGTTCCTGACTAAAATGGGCCGTGATTCCAAAACAACCAACGCCGTTTTCGAGCTGTCGAGCACGCGAACGGGGAAAGTGGCATGAACGGGCCATGTCAAGCGTGAATGGATTATAAGATCCACCCAGATGTGGGGATCGATCGACTCAGATCAATCGCCCCGCTTCGCCAATTTTTTATGCACAGGGTCGATTCGTATCTGAGCTGTTCTGCTTGGATAAGACAGGTGGGACTGTTCCCATCATCGAACTGCCAAAGGCCCTTCATCTACGGTGCTAGTCTCGATGCCGACCCCGACTGGATCGAGTAAATCGTGATCCAGAACGAATGCCCTAAATCCTACATTCTCTTACAGAACATCACCGCTAAAACTGCTACGGCATATAGGCGGAGTGCGTACGAGATAAAAATTCATTTTTAACACCGCTTCTTCACTCAGCCAGCCTCACCACTCCGCAGGTGATACCCCCTTCGAAATCCCTGGTACAAGCGAGATTCGCGGTATCTCAAAGACACGTGGCTGGATCAGGTGGGTCTGGATGGAAAGCGGTTCAATGGAATCCATGTTTGATAATGAGTGGCGGTGTTTCCCACGTCTCACTCAATGGCGTGGCAGATTTTACCACAAGGGGCAAGACTGGATGGGCTGAAACCCTGAAATGAGGCACAGCCTGGGCGGGGCAAAATCAGCACGAACGCAACACCCCCGATAGTACGGTAAGGACGTGGAAGAAATGTCCCACATAAAATTTTCAAGAGGAGCCATTTGACTGGTAGCAAATTTCAGATAAGCATTGAGCTTGGATTTTCAATGCTTGCTTCTTCTGTTAAAACCTTCGGTGTACAGCAGCAGTGCGGGCAGTGCGGGAACATTTAGGCCATCTTTACAGCCCAAATGTTCACATCTTGTCACGTTTACGTGACCGTCGCGAAGAAAACGGTTTATACTTTTTGCCCGAAAAACGGTTACGCTTACGAAATCGACGTAAGCGTAAAAAATAACGATTTATACTCGCCGGGTACATTTGCTTGATGCTCAGGCAAAATGTTTGTCTGCCCGACCGTTTGCGCGGCAGTTTTCGTACCCGTTACGCTTACGGGTAGCCAAACGGATAGAGTATAAATCACGCTTTAATCCACAAGGCACACGTGCAGAGGCGCAGCAGTCATTATATCCTACCTGAGACGATTGGAACGATCGAAAGACTTGGTCGAGACGGAATCGGGGTGACGCACTCTTGCATATCTCATCAATTTCGTCCAATACCAAAACCTTCACATTCGCAAGCAGAGGTCCTAGAATTCAGTTTATACGTTAATCCTGGCAAGCACTCAAATAGTCAGGGTCCGACCTCTTCATAAAACACAGTAGCTGGGGTCTGTTGCATAAAAAACCTGGATCAGGTGTTTAGAAGAATCATAAGGAGAATCACATTGTACTGTACTATAAGGCAAGGCCTCCAGGATCGAAGGAAGCTTATCGGGACAGCTCGCATGCGCGGGAGTAGGAAGTTCTCAAGCTACGGAGGGAGTTCAAAAAGTTCGTAGCCTGAGTACCTTCCGCATGAGCTGCAGCAGTGAAATTTGTAATTTACACTGCCGCACATCCCACAAGAATCCCTACAAAAAATCACGCTGATTCATGCATGCGTTTTGAGATGTGGTCATCTATTTGGATATGGCTCGTAGTTCGAGTCGACTTCTAGTTTTTGTGCTCCCGGTCGTAGATTATCTCGAAAATCTCCACTATACACTGTTTCAAATCAAAAGAAAGACATGCATATTTTAGATAGCGGCCCCGAATCCCGCAGTGCCGCATCTCATACAGTATGTCTCTAATAGTTCTTCAGGGAGGATAAAGAAGTTTTTAAACAAATATGACAAAATGGATTTTAAGATCGTTCGAAATCAGGCGTGTCTGCACACTTACCGACAACTGGGTGAATTAGTGATCTCCAAATACTGTCGGGCGTGCCCAACAACACCTGCGTATCCTCTTTCAGAGCATCTCGCGATTCGCTCAATATCGATTGAACACAAACATTCATATGACGACCAAAGTTCGAGAGCAGCTCTTGGAACTGAAAGTCAACAAAAGATAATACGACTGGGTCCGCATTACTGGAGGGAGTAACCGGTGGAGCTTCTGCACCACGCCAAGAACCCAGGTCCACCCAGCCAACCAATTCTTCCGACCTAGTCCATGGCTAAAACGTCACCTTGACGGGTGAGGTCTAAGCTGCCGACTCCGTGCAGAGTATCGATTGCCAGTCGAGCCTCTGCAACGTTACCAGGCCAGCGACAGCTACACCTAATCGTAAGGGCAAGGACTGGATGCCGCGAGGATTCTAATGTTCCTGTCATTTTGTTTGAATTTTTGATGGGAAATACTTACATTGCTGCAGTTAAACATTCAGCTTCCATTTTTCTAAAGCTGTATAACGTACTCGGTTCTCTTATCTAACCGTTTTGGGGTCTTTATATACAGGGGGATCCTTCCAGTTCAGATTTTATATAAGGCTGCGCGGGATGGGAGGGAAGGGGGGAGGGGGGTAAAACAAGCACAGTGCCCTTTTAGCCGACAATAGTTATCGTTAGATGCGCCTCCCCTGCCCTATTGTCCACAAAAGGGGTCTTAGCAGAAAAACAGTAAAGACAGCTTACTTCTTGAATTTTCGCATCTGAGGATGCTGCGACCACGGCTTGACATCCCCTGATTTCGGTCTCCAATTTTTGCAATACCACCAAAGCAGCAGCTGCCGATTTGCCACTTTTAGATGGTGCCAATACGAGAAGATCGTTCGAGGCTAAAATAGTTTAGGGTGCAGAAAATGGTTCGCGGAGGCAGGTATTTTTGATCACCTTGACACTCAAATCGATGAACCTCGCGTTGGACACTGGTCAGTTTGTCAAAATTTGAATCGCAGATGCCAGTCAATAAAGCTGTTTTTAAATCCAGCTGAGAGAAGTTTGTTATATTCGCTGGTTGGATTTCCTAAAATATTGGAAATTAGGCCCTACCTTGCCTCCGAAGCAGCCAATTCGCCTAAATCCTGAATGCGTGAAGTTCTTGTCTCGTCCTATCTCGGCAGACTAGGACTGACCAGAATGCCCTAATACAGTCAGGGCCAGTAACAAGACTGCTTATGGTGCAAGCGTCGGTTTGTGACTGGACTAATCGTCGGCTCCAGCTCCTGACTATCAGATATCAGAGTGGTCTGAACCAGTACCAGCGGGGGGCTGATAAGGATACTCGTGCCTGTTAGACATAAACGGGCAACTCTGACCCGAAGGTCGCTGCTGTTGTGCCCGTGACATACCACGCACGACTTCCGTACCAAATCGATGAGGCTGATCCAACCCTACCAACACCAAGTCCCGACCACCGGCTGATCTAACCTGCATCTCTACTGCATTTGTGGCACCACTTAGTTCAAAAGGCCCCATCTTACCTGGACACCGTCTTTGTCATCGTCATCATCACTGCTGAAACGAGGATGACTCCTCGTCTGATTTGCTGTGATCTGATAGCCCTGATTAGCCGCACTGCGAGCCCCATCGCCTAAAGCACAATCGAAATCAATGTGCAAGCATTCAAAATAAGGCCAAACACCGCTTACCAATTTGTTCATCCTTGGCCAACTCCTCCTCGGCCAATCGATTTAACTGTCTCATGCGAGGCAGAATATCCTTCACAATCGTCAATCCGCTAGAAATGACGTCAAACATTAAAGCCGCATCATTCTTCAAAATACGCTGCTTGGCCGTGACCAGTTTCAAAGATTTCATTGTGTCCTCAATAAACGTTTGCAACCGGCCCTTCATGATCAGCCCATTCACATCCGTCATCGAAGTCCGGGTTTTCTTTATTGCTTCGTGACTTTGAGCCATTTCCAGCATAAACTTGTCAAAATCTGGGCCAAATTCTTCAAAAACTTCGTGCAATTGTTGAATTTCGTGTTTTGCGTCCTCGAAAAAACGATTAATTTGATCATGCGATAAATCGATGTCATTACCAATAGCTTCGGCCGACTGAGCGAACTCTTCATAGTCGCAGCGTCCTTGCTCCAAGATCTCGTTCACGGACTCCGCACTGTGATCTGCAAAGGATACTCGAGGGCATTACACAAAAACTATGAAGAGGTATTCTGAAGGCTAAAAAAAGGGGAGCTCCTCGAGCAGCGTGGCGAGTAGCAGTACCCAAATCCAACAGGGAAGACTAACTGCGAGATAACGTCGATACAGCACACTCGATGTGCAAGTAAAAAACCAACCCCATTCCTGAAGAGCAAGCTTGCAAAAAATATGTCCACACCATCACCATGAGAAAAATATGAACATCATAAAATCATTGTTAGTTAGGTAGGTATAAATCAAACATGGCTAGTTGGCTATTCCGCTCACCTGACGTCCACAGGTAACGGACAAGAAAAAGAGACAACTCACTGACCGTAAGAAGTTGAGAATCTCCTCTCCTGATCATAGGATGCTCATTGAGTTATTATTAAATTCTATAGACCTAACGATCAGTTATCAACACAATCCGACGCATATAAACTGTCCGTTGTGACGGTGACTCCTGACTCCTGACCCCAACGCGCCGTCCAGGCCTGAACCAGAATCAGAATCGTTCCTCCTAATTGCAGTCAGTCAAAGCATAGGGGACTCGTTCATCATCTCCATCTGATCCAAAGATCGAACAAAACTCCTCGCTTACTTCTATGATTCTTCATGGCACACATGGCGCAGATCAAGTTCAGGCCGCATTGATAGCATGTCCATGCTTCCTCCATCATACATTCCTTGTTGCACGTGCCGCAAGGAAACGTTTCGACTTCTAATGGCTTCTTCATTTCGCCGACCAAATCCTTTAAAAAATAATCCTACACGCTAAACTGCAAAATCCAAATGGAATGCAGCTTACCCGTAATGCATAGTTTGTCCTCAGTCCGTCAGCAGACGGCACAGTTTCTTGACGGCAAGTCGGACACGTAATTAATGGACGTACTTGGCCAGTGTTTGGGTCGAATCTTTGCGTGCTTGGAATGCAATCAGCACACAACGAATGACCACAATTTAGAATTTTCGGATTATCAAATAGTTCCAAACATATCGGGCAATTTACATGCGGATGATCGGCGTCGCCATCGGCCATGTTTCTGCTCAGACTAGACGAACCTGAAACAGTTCTCGGCTAGGCTCGGGCAAAGTACGCACAAGCAGGCAGTGGGCGAACGATTAGCTAGTACAGCTGCGGTGGACACGGATCGACCATTTCGTGATGGCTAGGCACTATGGTCCAGGTGCCATAAATCCTCTCTTCTTACTCTCCCCCCCCCCAGCTATAGGATTTCGGACTCCTTAACAAAAGTGCGCCAACTACGAGAAGCTCCATTCGCCATTCTGTTGCCTTTTTACTCTAAAAACCACTCTGAGTGAGGTGGTCAAGGCCTTGATATGTGATAATGGGCAATTTTGTTCATGGCGGCAATACAAATGATAAAAAAGGGGAGAAATGAAAAGGTGGGGTGCTTAAAATAAATTTTGTAATGTGGGCACTCATATTTCAGAGAACTAATTCACCCCGGGAGAAGCGAGGATTTATGGTATAGACAAAATATCGGACAACAGCTAAGGGCACACCACGCCATGCAAGCAACGACTACGTTTGAGATGACAGAAGACACGACGACATGATTGCGCAATGAGTAAGTTGCGCAAACTGTTCGCTCGCCGTCAACCACGCCCACTCACGACACGCTATTGTGTGCGGCTATGCGTGAGTAGGTAGGTACAGAGATATGTGGTTTTATCGTAGGTACCTATGCATTTCATGATAGCGTGCTCTGACGTTCCCATTCCTAATAATGCGAGAACGTTGACGTCTGTGAACAGTGTTCCCGCTCTGGCCAGGCACCATCTGGTTACTAACATCAAGTGGGAACTGTAGTTACAACGCCTGCGCTAGCTAGAAGATAGCTATTGCCATTCTACAAAAGCAGAGCAGCATATCAGCGAATATAAGGCTGAAAAACCTGGAAAAGTCAGGGAATCCGATAAGTGCCCGGAAAACTTGGGGAAATGGGAATTCTGGAGCGAAAATTAGAGAAAACTGTGAAAGGTCGAATTTGGGTTTCATATATGATAGCATTATCGTCAGGAGCAGGTGAAGACTGCAAATGCAAAACCTGTCCTCCACTAAATGTAAGCTGTTGCCTGTTTACGTACAGTAGAGGGGACTCATCAGCATCAGCTGTAAGTCATGACACACAGTCCCTGCCTCCCACCCAACTTACATCTGGAAAGCCCAATTACATTAACGAATATGACATTCTGTCACAGAATAAGTCTCTTACATAGATCCTCGTCAATACTCACTGATAACCAGAGGAGACACATCAGTAACAGCGATCCTAATGAACCAGTACGGACTTGGTTAGAGCCTTGAATACAAACACAAATGGAAATTATATTTGGCAAGAGGGATGACACGCTGTCAGGGAACTGATATTGAGGACGACCCCAAATATTTGTCATCGAACTATATGCACCCCTCTCGGCTCATCACACCAACAGTAAAACATGCATACCCTGCCCTTCCCTTCCATTTCATGCAGTGCATTAAAAGGCAAAAAATATTACCAGGATATCTAGAATGGACAGGGACAGACCGACGTATTCTATTACCGTATACCAACATTACTGCCGACATACTGTAAGTAGTAGCAGCTGAGGCGGGGTTGTCGTATTGGCAGTTGCATCTCCAAATAAAGTTCCAACAGGAATACGTCATACTATAGCGCGTCAATGCAAAACTGTACATATGTACCTAGTTGCAGTGAAACACCAGAACTTAGGAGACAGCTCCTCGTGTTGGTGGCGCGTACTGTGTCGCCCCATTCACTAAGAAGATCATACCATTCGGTAGCGTTTTCTAAGAAAAACTGTAACAGGACATACAGCTAGTTACAGCCATCAATGGTACCATGATATCGCAATCTAGATATGCATGGGCATGGCAGTTGGCGGCGAGTTGGCTGTAGCTGGTGGCCAACGAAATAATGTATCCAAGCACCATCGCACCGGATTTCATCGAGTGCATCTGAAAAAAGCATGCAGATTTTCTGTCATGCATTCAAATGAGATCTCATCAACGACGACTCTATGGTTTCTTTACTTACTTGCTTCCAGTTTTTGGTGTTCAAGCTACCCTTTTCAAGGTCTCATCAAGGCCTACAACCAGTTTCACCCCGAATCAACCAGTCAAGCTACAAGTTACCTCGTCTCAAAGTCTGATTTCACCGAGCTCAGTTCTACGACACGAGGAGACCATGCATCAGCTTAGTTACGCGCCACTGGTATAATTAGGTGGCAAAATCATGCCGCTCGGCTGACAGTGAGTTGGCGCTATCCTCAACGGCTGTACGCACGATTCAAAATGATTGATCCGAAGAGACAGACATGACTTGTATGACGCGGCTTCTCGGATCCTCGGGGCAGTTTTATTATCCTGCAGGCCACTCTTTATTATCGCTGGCTTCGAGGCCTAGAAAAGAGGTGGTGATGGGGTACAGGAGAACTTGAGGGACAGAAGCCAGCCTGTGGATACCGACCCTTCTGGCGATCCTGGCCGCCGCTGGACGATGGGTGTCTGATTCTGCCCTATGTTCTGGCTGGTGGCGAGTGAGTGGACCGCCGGTGTCTGATTCTGCCAAGGGCTCTGGTCACTCGAGGGAGGTTTGAAGTGTGCTCCTTCTGTCAGCCTCTGTCGCCTGCGGTCACTGAAGCTGCAATGCCTTGTGATATTTAATGATCGCTTGGTGATCTTGGGGTGATGGGCTGTGTTGCGTTGAGGGTTGCTTCCAAAGGCCTCCCGTGTATGCGTTCCTTGTAAAACCCGAGGGCCGTCGGAGTGTAGCCGGCCGCGCCTGCCTTGGCTCGCCGAATCCTGTGGTGGATTTTTGAGTCTGCCGAGTTTGGTGCTGGGACTCTCCTGGTCACCCCTGATTCCTGTTGCCTTTACCTGACAGCCCTGGACAATTTTTTGACTGGAGTGCCCCCTTATCTGGAGGTGCCCCTCGTTTCACGGGAAGCGTGGGGTCACGCTTCTTTTACAGCTATACTAGCACGGAGGGTAACTTTGATGAAGTTATTGTTTTTAGTTTATTGTCTGAAATTCTATTTCCTTGCCATTGAACCGTTACAGTCCTAACACAAAAATGGGAGCAATACAAAATGTGAATTTCAGCCACATTATTGTTGACCACCATATATTCCGCGAAAGCGCTACTTTCTTTCAAAAATCGCCCATAAGATCAAGTACGCTGTAAAATCTCAAAGAAACTAAGAAAGAAGCTCCAACCCATTTTTTCAATAATGTTAATAAAAAGTGTTGCGGTTACAGTAATCTGCTATCCTGCGCATCACAGGCAAAAGCGCGCGAAGTGCGTGCAATTCAACTTTCTCCGAAAATTCGATTTTCTCATTTTTTAAAATCATGCTACGGATCTGAGAAAAATGAAGTATGCCAACCTTATGTATTTTACATGGGGACTGCATATCACAGCACTATCACCTTCTTCAAGGTTAACTCCCGTGCTAGTATAGCTTTAAGGAGGGGAGGAGTGTAAAAGGTGTGCATACACTTATCTGCAACTACCAGTGTACTGGTTCAGAGAACTGTTCTTCCTCTCGTAGGTCATGGCCAGACACGAGGCCGAGTGACTGGTTTGGTTTGCAGGACTTGGGCGGCGACTGGTATTGAGTTCCTGGTTTGAATTGCACTCTGGGTAGTTCGGGCTCAGGACCATCAGAACCTCCGTCAGGATCAACAAGGCGGCTGACCTCCGAGTTGTGAGCCTAAACGGCCCTAGTGTGTGGCTGGCAATGAGCGATACACGAGGCGTCGTGGGCTGCGTGGGTTCGTTCCTGTGGCTAAGGCCGTCCACTGGCTTGTCCTAGTTTGCCCTAGGATAGGCCAAGGATTTCATCTGTTCGAAGGACCCTGTATCCAGTCTAAGGCGCTGTATAGGGTCAAGGACAGTACTCAGCTTGTCATTTTTGTTGGGTTTAGGGAGTGAAGGTTCTTCTAGGAAAACTTTATATGGTAAGGCGCGAAGACAAACCACCAAAGACAACTCCGTACCTCCCATTCGAAGCACCCCATCAGCACATCATGTATCAAGTACAGGTGCCACTGGGCAAGTGACCTCAACCAGCGTCCCCAAGTTGTAACCTAACGCAGTGTGAAGTGTCTACCTGTTCGTGTCTGCTAGTTAGAATCTCCCACTGTCAGTTGGGCGACTGGGCGTCGCGCTCTGGAAACTCAGGATGCCCCAGCGCATGGCTCTGTTTTTTCTCTCTCTACAGCTAGCCCAAATCGTAGTGGCGACGCAGATTCGGGATTCAGCGCCCGCAAATCAGGGAAGCCGCTCTAATCGGCCATCGATCCAACCAACAAACGGAACCATGGGTGGTCAAGGTTCCACCAGTCGCGTGCCAAATCAAAACCTATCAGCGAATAGTAGCCGTGCTCAAGAGACGGAAAACACGGGTGTACGGCGAGTTCAAGTCACAACCAAAGCCCCGAAACTTTGGCTCTATTCTACTCTTGGTGCAGTGAGCGGCATTGTCGGGCTGGTGATTTTGGTATTGCTCGTGTATTGCTTCATTCGACGTCACAGGCGACCAAGACGCTTCCCGATCAGGCAGGAAGGTTCGATAGCAACCGACAGTACTAAATCACCCAAATCGTCATTTGTTGCTTCGCCCTTCGAAGGATCGACGGTCTTGGGTTCTGGATCGTCGAAATCGTCACTTAGCGACACAAAGAAGCAGAAAGATCGCAAATCATCTCCAGTGATCGAGCTAGCTCGAGCGTCGTCTGAAATCAACGCGAATCATCGGCCCGCCAAGTACTTCAACGAGAGGTCAAAACGGGAAAAACCAGTAAGAAGCGCTAAATACCAGCGTTTGATGCCTGTTGAACCACCAGTAGAAACAGAAAAGTGATGGCGACAAAAAGATGGTGAAACTCTGATGTGTTTTGTTGTACAGTCTGATACATATGTTTGGTTAGCGGCGTAAACTTTTTGTGTCTATAATGCAATGTACGCTATCATTTCATTGCACCCACAATTCCGATTTGTTTGCCGAGACTAATTCGATGTGTTGACTGAAGACCTTGGTTGCAGCGAGAAAAATAAACCTCTCGAATTTTATCAAATAATCCGTGGAAGCGAACAGGCTTATTTAATACTTGGCATTCTTTTTCCGGCTCGCTCAACAGAAGCAGAATGTCCTGTACAGTAGGTACGCGCAACATCGCTCACCGACAAGTTTTGAGGATTAGCGTTTCTTAACAACATTTCTTCGAGCGTGTTTCAGGTAATTAATAAAGGCAACAAGCCCTATGTCGAAAAGGCTCTCGATCGAGGTGTGCTCTCGATTGAAAATGATGTTTTTGAAGTGCTGGCCACGAACGGCGATGCACAGCTTTTGGTGGGGTTGTTCACAATCAGCAATGACCACAGTCAATGGGACAAGGACTTGGCAGGCAGCCCGTGTGATTATAGTGAGATCCTGGCCTCGCTGAAGATCCTGTCAGAGTAAAATGCACCCCGAGGTATTTGACCACGTCGGTGAACAAGATCGGAACTCCTTAAAAAACGATTTGATGATAGTCATGCTTCTTATGATCAAGATGAAAGACGCACGCTTGTGTCTCTTGCGCGTTGAACTCGCGACCACTTTCACTTATGAGCTGATCTATGAAATCGATTTCAGGCTGAAGAGTTTCTGATATGGTTTCAGCCACTTTGGACGGTGCTAATAAAACGAGATCATCGGCGTATGCTTGTAGAAGTATGTCTGGTTTTAAATTTTCGGCAGACCATGCCTCGAACTTTTCCAAAATAGGATTCATGAACGCAATAAATAAAGTTGGGGCCAAAACGGACCCTTGAGGTACACCGGGTGGACCTGGAATCGTCCTTGAAACAGCTGAGTCCACAGCTACCATTTGTGAGCGACCACGTAAATAGGACGATATCCAACGTACTAACTATGGACAGAGTGAATGATGGTTCAATTAGACGCTGAGCAATCGGTTGTGATGAACACGGTCAAACGCTTTTCGAAGATCAAATAGCACAGCCCCCACTGCACGATAAGCTGGCCGAGAAGAATTTAGCCAATCATGAATCGACTGTGACATTCGAATAAGTGCAGTAGATGTCGAATGACGAGGACGGAAGCCATGTTGATTTCTTGATAGTTTCAGACGAGGAAGTAATAAGTACCTACTGCACATCGTCGTCAGCTGCTGGCGCTGACGACGATGTGCAGTAGGTACTACAAAATTCTGCATCAGCATCAGAATCGCTCACTTTTCAGTGTAGTGGGACAGAAAAAAATTGCAGAGAAATCAAAGTCGTTTTGATGAGCAGCCTCGAAACTGATGCGCGTATGTCCCCCCACTGTTCTTGAACTGTTTAGGCACTAACTCAGAAGTGCCATAAGTATGACAAAATCACTGTCGTGCATAACCTGAAGATCAGCAGCTGCCACGTGTACCATCACATTCTGATCTTGAAAGAGCAGAAACTTCTCATGGCTGACATAACCCTTCGGATCACTTAGGATTCAGGGGCGCGCAGTGTAAGTATGCATGAATTTTTAAGCTGCTCTTAAACAGGCGATTGGCGAATCTTATAGTGGCAGCACCGAAAGTTCAACTTCTAAATTCACCACCAAAGATTTTTGTAAAACGTATTTGGACACATACGAGTATGCACCAGTAACTGTAGCCTATTGATGCTTTATATGAAATATGTACCACCTAACCGTCCTCGCATGCAGTGAGATCATGCAGAAAGTTGTGCCACAAGTCGCATCTTCTGGGCCATCATCTTGACAGTTCTATTCGCTGGCAGGCAGTTCAAATTGCCCCTCCTTGTTAGGCCCCACGTTCCATGGAGCCGTCTTGTTCGCAGGCCCATTGCCCTTCTCTGCACCTTGTTTCAGTTCGCCTTTCTCGCCTGCGCCTTTCTTCTTCCCACCATGACTTTTCTTCTCCACAGATTCCTCTCCAGTTTGCGCTTTTTCTACCTTGAGGCGTGGTCTTTTTTTGCGCTTTAAGATTATAAAGATGACGATCCTGGGTAGGGTGGTGGCAAGCCATGGACAGGGGGGGGGGGGTTGGGGTTGGGGAGGGGGGGTTTTTTGAGAAGTTGAGATGGATTGTGCTGTTGCGCTCGTCCTTACGCTGGCAAAAATTCAGTTCCCGCCATCGCTTGTCACCTTTTCGATTGATACGAGAGACGCAGGGACGCTCTTTGTTTCGACGCTGCCGTCAGGAATGGGTCTGCACCAGGGCCACAACTCGTTGCACGTTTTCTCGCATTCAGTGTTCTCGCAAGAGCCAGTTGATGGAGGCGGACTGACTCCCACGTCAGCGCAGTTGCTGATCTCCAGAGTCACGTACGGGGCGTACCAAGCTTTCTCGCACTTGCTCCGATCTTTGTTCTTAAAGAAGCACTTTTCTTTGTACTCGCAAAGCTGCCTTTCCAACTCCTTTTTGAACGCTTGCACCGTTTCTGCCGTGATATTTGAGAGTTCCGCCTTGAAGACGTTGCTTTCTTTTCCGCCAGCCACCCAATCTACAGTGTTTTGGTAGAATTCTTTAATGAACCCCAATGCAGTAGAAATAAGACGAAAACCAAGGCCCCCAAATCTCGCATAGATTTGCCCTGCTCTGGAATTAGTCCTAAACCTGGGTACGCATTCGGCCAAGTGATAACGAGAATCGCCCTCGGCCTCCGTGCTTTCTCGGCGAACAGTTTCCGACGCACCAGACGAAAGGCATCGGCGAGATAGTTTTGCATGAAGCGACTTGATGTCTTTCTTAGCGTCGCGACGGCCGCTTTGAAGCTGTTCTGCAGTCAGGTTACTGATCATAGTCTAGTTGGCGAAGGCAGTCTCGTGTTCGACGTTTGCGAGGAGAGCGAGGCAGGTCTGGGATCCGTAGACCCGAACCGACCGTACACTATGACAGTAAAGCGAAAAAACCCCGTTTCTACGTCCTAACATGATAACTGGCTAAGCGGGTGTAAAGTCTCATCTATCGTCCTTCTTTACATCACTCGCGGTTGCTCTCCAATCCGCGACACTCCCCACTGACGATTTCTAAGAGGTATAATTAAACTCTTGCGCATTTGATTTCTTGTCCATTGGCCAGCTTGATGATGGCGACACGAATGTTTCCGTCGGTTGATGTTATGACATTTTTGATGATGCCAGTGCGCCAACGATGTCGTGGGCCTTCTGATTTAATCTGAACGATTTCTCCGATCTGCGGTGTGGATGCTGACTTCGCCCTTCCTTGTTTGAGTTGAACCCTTTGGCGTTCCCGTAGAGATGTCAGGTATTCGGTTTGCCACAATCTAACAAATGCATTGTATATATTGCGAAGACGTGTCCAGTATTATTTAACAGCCTGTTCGTTGGGGGTGGCCACGCTTTCTCCACGAGGGGATTCTCCTGGATGTATAGCTGTTGTCAACGATCGCGTCCTCGTGCAGGTGGGATCTGAAATCGGAGAAACTGTAATCACGCCAGCGCATTTCATACATCCATAATCCCCTCGTGGAGAAAGCGTGGCAGCACTCAACGAACAAGCTATTTCATGAAATTAAGCATATTTCATGCTAATATTTGACTATTTCGTGTTGTAGGGCATCAAAATGGAGCCACTACAAGACAAGTTTGCTGTATGCAATGTTATTTATAATTCACTTTGCCGTGCCCATCAACGCTCTTAAAGTGCGGCCGCAATGGTGCAGCGGTTCGACATTCGTCTCTCCGTATTGCTTGCTTGGGAGCGAGTGGCTGGACTCGTCCCTGGTTCGATCCCAGGTGATGGAGGTCGCTTTGCGAACCATAAACCTTCGCTGACATTGCACGCCAGGCCGTGGGTGATTCGCCCGGTACCGTCGAGGTGCTCCGAGTGGAGAGACGGACGCCAAACGAAGAGACAGTCTAGGCTGTCCAACATCGACAGGGTTCACAGCCCGCCCGCCATCGTCATAGGAAGCCGATGTCCTGTTCAGGATGCCCTCGCGTGGAGGTGCTCCTAGTGGAGCTGATGTGTGCCGGTCCCAGCACAGCCCTGCTTAGAAGGTTTGACTGCTGGCCAGCCAGAGGCAAAATAGGCTTCGGCCCGCAATTTTAAAAAAAGAATGCTCTTCAAGTGCTCAGGTTCCATCTGAAAAGTACCATCGGCTACGACATATTCGCTGTAATGCACAACCGGCAGATTTGCACAATCAGATTTTGGAGAAGCCTCTCATGATTGACATCAGCGGTTACAGTAGATCACGATTCAAAGCGTCGGCTGCAGGAGAGATGGAGAGATCAGATATATGGAATCGGCGGCCTGTTCTCATTCGGAATGGGCAACGCTGTATTGTTAACATGCTTGTGAAGATATCGACAAATCTTGTTAAACTTGCGGCACCAAAAATTGAATTTCTCGCTGCTAGGGTTTGTCTGAAAAGTTTCTCGAGAGGATCACAGCTCGCAGCTCTGTGTGGCGTCATTAGCCTCTTCGCCTCTTTTTGGCACTTTTTTTGCTTCCTGGAACATCTTCTACGCAATCAACTTTTGGCCTCACAAGATTGTTCGGTGAATGCCATCGCTGGTATTGGTTTCCATTCGACTGCCTCGCGAACCATATGGCGAATGTGACGCGAGACACTGATACATTTCCAGTAGGTATTGCTAATCGTGCAGCAGCACCATTCTCTGACTAAAATGATTTCTTTTCGAATGTAAAATCGAGTGCAGCTCACATTTTCAAAGTTTAATAGTTGGGCTTCCGAATATTTCCAAGCAGGAAATTCCTCCGAAAAATCTGCCCCAGCTGTACTGATATACTCAGAAGAAACACACCCGACGCCCTTCTCTGTTATTTTATTCACATATTTGCATTTGTTCCCAATATTAGGGTGGTCCTGCATTGTGCATTGCCTCGAACAATAAAGAGAAACTAGTCTGCGGTCTTTCACTCTTATTAGGCAATGAGTCAGGAGATATGCCTCTCGAAATACACCTTTTGCCGCCCAACGTTGTACGTGCACCCCCGCTGTAATTAGGGCGGGGGAACGTCTCACCACCAGACGACCAGCTAAGGGCAACGGCTCAATATCCCATCTTTGTTGTAGTAGGGGGCGGACCTGACAAATCTGCATTGCAGCAAGATGCTTGTTTTTCCATCGACTTTGAGCAAAAATTATTGACCTAGGTTGTAGTTTTGTCATGAAAAGCCCTGCTCTGCTCTGACGACAAGTCATATTCTTATTCTTTCTTTAAAAGGGAGAAAACAACGCTCACATGAACTGCAATCGTATGGCATCCTATTACCCTTTTAAATAATTCATGTTACCACCTAATCGCCTTGTGCGCTAAGATCAAGTTACTTTTCCGAAACCACAAAAAGGGAGATACAAAATTAAATTACAAAAAGTTGTCACCAGTCACATCTTCTGGGCCATTCTGCCGATTCGATACGCGAGCAGGTAATTCACATTTTCCCAATCTTCTTCGTCCCCTCGCTCGTTTAAGCCGTCTTCATCGAAGACCCTTTGCCCTTCTCCTTGTTTTAATTCGCATCTCTCACCAGCGCCTTTTTTCTCCCAAAATTCCTCCCCTCTTTGAGCTTTTTCTCCTTTCAGGCCTCCCGCTTTTTTGCGTTTCAGGATAATAAGGACTGCAATTCCGGCGTCGATGATGAAGATGACAACCACTGAGATGATGATTCCCAGAATCAGGCTCGTTTTCAGCGAAGTCGTTTTCGGGTCCATTCCCTTCGAAGTCGGAGCAGCGGTGGTGCTGGTGCTGGTGGTGCTGGCGGTGCTGGTGGTGATGGTGGTAGTCGTGCACGGTCACTCGAACTTCTGTCGGCAGAACTCCAGCTGCCGCCATTGCATGTCACCGTCGCGACTGATATTCATTTCAGTCGCAGGGCCGCACTGTGTTTCGACGCTGCAGTCAGGAATTGGCCCCAACCACGGCCACAGCTCGTCACACGTTTTCTCGCACTCTGTCTTCTCGCAAGAACCAGTTGATAGAGGGGAAATGATTCCTACGTCATCACAGTTTCCGACTTCCAGAGTCACATTCGGCGTGTACCAAGCTCTGTCGCACTTGCTCTGATCTTCGTTCTTGAAAAAGCAATTTTCTTCGTACTGGCACAGCTGCTTTTCCAACTCCGTTTTGAACGCTTCCACCGTTTTTGGCTTGATATAGTCCAATCTGGTCTTAAAGATGTTGCTTTCGTTTCCGCCAACCACCCAATCTATCATATATTTGTAGTAGTCATCATGGCTACGCGACTCGAAAAAGGCGAAAACCAAGACCCCCAAATCTCGCATGGCTTTGCCCTCTGTTGGCATTTCGTTTAGTCCGGTACACATCAGGATAAGTCATAACGAGAATCACCCTCGGCCTCTCTGCTTTCTCGGCGAACAGTTGCTGACGCACCGGACGAAAGGCATCGGCGAGGTAGTTTTGCCTGCTTCCACCTGGTAAATTCTCAATTGTCCAGACGACTTCTCTGAAGCTGTTCGCGTCTCCAGTCAGGTCATGGATTATGGTCCAGTTGACGATGTTGGATCCGTGATGGACGTTCGCAAGGAGGGCAAAGCGGGTCTTGGATCCGTGGAGCCCGTAATCGAAAAACGACATCAAATCGCTGCCCATTGTAGCCTTGACACCCCATAGCTCCCATTCCCCAGACTGAGCTTCGCTATGAATGATGATGACTAAATCGATATTCAACGAAGCGTTCAAATAAGCGCTCGAAGCCAGATTCGTTGGACAGATCATGAAGGCGATGGCGAGAAGCCACAGGCAGGAACTGGGCATTTTCGGCGATCGATTTGTTTTGAAGTCGCGAAAAAAAGGTAAATGAGCGCTAAAACTCAGAACATGATTTGAAGCAACCTCTCACGATGACAGCGAACAGTTACTGGACACACGCAACTTCAATAAGGTCTTTTCAACTTCACATTGCTTTTCGTCACGTGACAGGAGCTGCTGGGCTAGCTGATTGGTTCAAGGATTCAGACTGCTTCATGCAACGTGCAGCACAACTCATGCGCGCCGCGGGATTTGTTGCATGTCGCAAGTATTGTGACCTTTGCCATCTACCTATGACTCACCCCTTTACCCACTAACGTTAGTAGGTACCTATCGTATGTATGAACCTTTTTTTGTTAGTGCCGTAAAACTGTAAGATCGAGCCTAACCCGCTGCGCTTTACACAACATCGGGATTGGGCACTCGAGTGCCCATTTTCGTTACTTGGCACTAACGATATTACTCACGAGAAGTAGAGGGCGGGTTCAGAGAAAAGCCATAGGTGAATCATAGTCAGCAGAATTATCTATGTACTATCTGATTTCTTTGGGAATGTACACGCGGCCTATGCGGCAACGTGGCAGGCGTGTATATTCTCAAAAAAAACAGGTTATGGTGTCTCGCCATCGACACTCCCCAAGCAAGTAAATCAACTTGAAAAAAATAAAAAACAAAATCAGCTGAAAAGAATTCATTGCTTTCGTGAAATTGTAATCAAACTGAGCAGGATTAGTCACAGTTAGTAGTACTGTCGGCTTTCATTGGTTGGCGTTGTTTGCCGTGGCAAAATGAGTAAAATACTGTATGCTGGAGAGTTTGTAGCTCACTGTTGATGTCAATAAACACTGATTACTACAAGTTTCCGTCGAAGCTGATATTTAAGAAGTGCATAGATAAATTCGGTTGATTCGCCCAGAAAATCAGACCGTGACCTTCGAGTTCTATGTAGACGTGACAAATTTCATAATTTGATTTTTCAGAACCGTTGTGGCAGTAAGCTGTGGAGAGAGGAAGTAACAGGAAGACTGATTAGAAATCCATTTGAAAGAAGTAATGGCACCAGTATAATTTTTGGTTGCGATGCCTTCGATATGTCCAGTTTGAAGAATGGATTAAAACAGTTGTTTCAGGTGAAAATTAAGTTGACTAGATCGAGCAAATGATAGCAATAGCTGCAGGAATATTTTCATGCACTACTTACACTGATGGCTTAAACTTTTTCTGACAACGAGGTTGATAAATTTCTAATGGCGTCGCCCCTGTCATCATGATATGTTTTATTTTAGCATCGATGACTTTGTAATACGACTGGGTCCGTATTACTGAGGGGAACGAGCGGTGGAGCTCTTGCACTTGGCCAGAACCGTTAGGCTGCCTACCAAATCCTCCAACCAAGTACATCGAACATCACCCTGACGAAAACATCACCCTGAAACATCACCCTGACGGGTGACGCTCCCAGCCGCCGGATCTGTGCAGAGGCTCGACTGCACAGATCTACAACTTCGCTACCGATGAATAGGCTCATGATCGAACCGAAAGTCCTCAGTTTGCCTCCTGGCAGGCTTGAAATCCAGGTTTAATGTCCTTCAATGGACTCCTTTGAGTCCCCCCCCCCGTGGGCTTGAAATCTGGGATGTGAAAGACCATACAGGTCGCGATTTGGTGCCTCGATTGGGCTTTGCAACTTGGCGTTTACTGTCCCCAAGTAGACACAAATTAGACTCGACGCAACCGCATTTAGTCTGGTGGTGTAACAGTTTGTTGGCCCCTAACCAATGTTGTGACAGATGGCTGATAGCTCCAAATCAGCCCTCACCAATTTTTGCTGTCAGAATCGTAATTTTCCAGATTGCTTTATTCATATCATGAAGAGCTGCGCCGGTGTCGTGACGTAATGTGTCCGCCATCGTAACGTGTCCGGGCGGACACATTACGATGTCGAAATGTGTCCCGGTTATCGTAATGTGTCCGACCAAAATACTCATTGTTCCTCCTCCATGACAACACGATTTGCCTTTTCCAAGCTTTTTATTGGTTATGTCCATCTACTTATGCCACTACACTGTCGATACTGTAGCTTGTCTCGGGTTTCCAAATTCATCCCTGTGTTTGATAAAGATCACACTTATAAATAATCAGTAATCAGGTCAGAACTAATTGATATACGAGTATATGCTTCTGAATAACTCATTAGTATCAGCACTAGTTCACACTTCGCTGTAGCATATACTGCGCTCTATCTTACTGCTCAAAGAAGAAAAAACTTATTCCAGCGTTCTTGTGTTACAGCATTCTTGTTTTTAAAATGTCTAACAAGGCTTTTGAATGGAAAGTTCGTCAAGCGGGGCGATGTATCACAACTTATCAGTACCGATATTCCAATAGTAAATAAAGTCATTAATAAGTACACATTCCAGGTTCAGTGCAATTTGGCTATGCCTTTGCTCTTTTAAAATTCGACCTTTCCTGTGAGGCTTTTGGCGTGTCCTTCGTTTGATTTCCCTAATTTAGCAAGCGGACACATTTCGATGACCCCGGACTTATTACGACAGGGGTGACCCCGTCGTAATGCGTCCGCCGGACATATACGATGTCGAAAAGCGTCCGCCCGGACGCATTACGATCCGGACACTTTTTGACGCGACACCGGCTTGGCTGATCTGACGAAATAGTCAGGTGGAAATTTTTCCATCGAGCCCCCCCCCCCCCCCGCAGCGAAGAAATGGGTGATTGAAACCGTTGACCGTCACCGTTCTGCTACCATGTCGGAAAGAGTGCCCAATTCCGATCTTGTGTGGAGCGCAGTGGATGTTAGGCGCAACCGCTCGATCTTACAGTTTTACTTGGCACTAACAGGAAAGGTTCAGACATTCGATAGGTACTAGTGGGAAAAGGGGTGAGTCAGAGGTAGATGGCAAAGGTTACAATATTTGCGAGACGCAACAGGATTTCACATAAAACCATCAAAACGAGCGATTTATGTGTGCACTTTCCGCATCTCCTTTTACGAAAATCTTACACTGGTCGTGAAGCACACGTTTTTCATGATCGATCGCTTTTTAAAATTTGTCTCCAGCTTAGTATTACTGTACGCTTTTGCTTCAAAATAAAAAATTCTTTGATTTTTTCTACTTGAGATATGACTTCGAAAACGACAGATATAAATTACCTCTATTATGTATATCTCAAATGTTTACTTAGAGCAAAATGATTGATGACAATCAAAATTTAGAACCTTCACACAACTGCTCTGAATGGCGCTCTAGCCTGCACCTCTCTATAGGACATACAGGTGGGAGGAAAAGTGGATACATTTGAAGGACATGGGTAACAAGAAAACATTATAATGGGTTATGTACAAAATAACCTCGAAAGTTTGACCCTAAAAATCCTTCGCCGATGCGACTGGAGCTGGTGAATGAGACATATTTTACTCCGTGTATGCATGTTGCGAGCATTTGCTAGTGCTGCCTATGCCCACATTAATCTAGGGTATTTATGAGTGCATCAGATCCATTATTTCACAGACATCTCTTTCGAGTGTCATCATGTACATGCCATCTACACACTGTGTACATTCTCGATGAGTCCCCAGATCATAAAAAGGTCTCTTCCTCTTCTCCATCGCCTTCGCCACGACCCAAGACGGAAATGCAAACGCTCTGAATATCCGTTCTGGGCGTCTCGGACGGTGTGATGTGTTGAAAAGGGAATGTCAAACTGAAGGTGATATTTAATAGAGTGGAGACGGGGTGGGTCCATGGAGAGATAATCCGTTGTTTCTTTTTGAAAAATCGGCCCCCAAATATTCGTGATTTGACTTCCTTTTTGGGTGGTTGTTTTTGAGTGACCGCTGTCTCGTCGACTTCATCTTCCAGTATGGCCTCCTCTGATGGCCTCCATCTCCGACGATATTTCTGCTCGAATGTCATTTCTGGGCACGTGAATGGGAAACATACGCAGCTGATCTGAGAAGGTAATGTGTGCAGGATATGTGTGAGTGCCACTGAAGACTGTACTGTCGCGAAGAATTGGTACGTTTCCATGGTCCAAAAAGGAGTCCATCCTAGGACCCATATCAAGACCATGTCGATAACGTATCTCCTATACTCGTCCGTGTACGATGATGCTATCACCTGCGGGGCCATGTTGAACATGCACAGCCTCATGATCAGCAGTGCAGTCGGTATCAAGTAGCCGAATAGGAGGCTGTACACGAAAATGGTGTAGGCCACGACCGGGTTCGATGGCCTCATCATGCAATGATAGTTCGGCAACACGCTGCCTGCAGATCCCACTGGCCCGTCCACAGACTTGGTACCATCGAGTGGTGCCGTCGTCTCCTTCGCTTTGCCTTCATCCATGCTCACGTACAAATAGGGCGCCGTGGTGATCGATATCCAAGTCACGATTACTGCGCATAACAAGCCCAGTTTCCGTTTCGATCTGAAAGCCTCGTCCCTCGGTCTTTGAGCAGTGGCCAGAAGGAGCAAGAAAGTAGGCGTGGCAAATTTGAACACTGCCTCGAAGAACGTTCTCCATCGACACATGGTTGACCAGGGCACAATCTCGACCAACGCGAAGAACATGGTCGACGTCAAACTGCACACATTTGATGCGAACAAGAGCAGTGCGTACAACTCGAATCGACTGGCCTTGGCCAACTGACCAAACGGCAACTTGACTTTCTTCCGATTACTCACGATATGATATCCTTTTCGGACATTGCTCAGCGCCCCGAATATAAACAGCGCTATGGATATGCTGATCACGAACGGACTGGCATCCCCTACCCTCGTTTCCACCGACTCTTCCTTGGGTACGCCTGGCCCTGCTTCGTCCATCGTCCCAATCGTCAACTGACTTCGCTCCTTCAGGATCTTCCTTTTACAATCCACAAACACACGCCTCCCTCCTCGCCACCCGCGGCGCGCTCATGGGACAATCCAATTGACTGATCCTGAACAAGCAGCCCCTCGTCCCCGTTGCCTGTTGACACGTACCCTCACAACAAACTAACCTTCTCCATTCGCGCCTCGTTACCCTCGTTCTCCCTCTCACGTGCAACAATCTTGCCTATTTTCCTAACCATCTCCGTCATCACTCCCAGCCAACTCTGACTGCCGTCAAACTGTTGCGTAAAACCTCCATTTTATTATAGGTACCCCTGTTTACAATTAAAACACGGCGCATCAATGCTACGTCAATCAAAATTCATTACACTCACACGATTTATTATAAAAGACGGCTGATTGCAAAAAGGGTGCAGTGTCATTTCAAACCGGGTGCTAGGCGTCAGTCGAACGAATTCCATGCCCAAGTACATGCGAAATTTGAATCCAACTAAAAAAAGATGACTACAGTCACAGGGAATAAGAGCTAATAGTACGAGCCTACTCACTTAATAACATCAGTATTTTCCTTTCTTCAATATGCCAGCCGATTGTCCGCCCTCGCTGCTCGGGCCTGCTGCATCTGTTCCATCGTCCACATCATCCGATTTACGCTTATGACCGCCATTTCCCGAAGAATCGTCATCACTCTAGACGCAAAAGACAATGCAAATTAGCCCCAATTCGATGATTCCTTTTTCTTGCACTCACGAATTGCAAAATGCCCAAAGCCGCCTCATGAACAGTAGCATCGACCGATTTGGATCGACGATGAACACGTCCACGACCACCCTTGGTCGCAGTCGCACGGTTCAACGTACGAGTTCCCATTGGCGTATTAGGCACGCGATACGGTTTCGGCGGAGGCGACGGAGCACGTCGACCACCCGGAGCGGTGCGTAATGGAGCCGCCGTAAGAACAGGCAGTTGAGGATAAAGCATCGTCCTGTTGGCAGTGGCACGCGATGATATGCCCGAAGTTGCAACACTAGAGCCTCCATTGTCGGGACTAAAACAGAAATAAGCGTTTCACATCGGCCCACAGATCGAATTGCTTCAAGTTTTATCACTACCTCCATTCACGCGATAGGGAGATGTGGCAAATTGTCAACAGTTATCATGCGAATGTCCCCTTCCATCCCTATCGGAATTGCTTCTATGAATTATCTCCTTGAGGCGTTATTTATTTTAACGAGAAAATATCGCCAACCGCTAGGTCGAGCTTGACGTAACCAATAATTGCTTAATTTGTGCGATAAAATGGTAGAAAGCTTTCTACTAGACACGTCTGGCCACTGTTCATAGTCCTGTTCATAGTTGTGCGGCGCGGAACGATGTTGAGAAAAGGATTTAAGCTCAGTCTTTGGGTTTCAGCGCAGAGATTTTTAGTTCCTCAAAAAACCTGAAACTTGAAACACTCAGAGGACTTTAGGCGCTGCCCGATCAGGCAGGCTGGTCCTACATATGTTTTGCCGAGTTTTCATCACACCAAGGAATAAATTACAATCATTGGTTACGTGAATTTCGATTCATGATTAGCGATGTTCCCTCGCAAGCAGCAGGGAGAAATCCTTTCTTTGGCGAAAAGATTTAAATATGAAAAATGGCGGCAAGGTAATGCCAGCATATTGACCTCGCCATATAGGCTTCCCTTTCCTACTTGCACCCACGACTTACTTTGTCTTGCGCGGAGTCGGAGCTTGGATTTGAACCATGGGAGCACGTTCGAAAATTTCCTTGACCGCCCGTAATTTCTCGTCTTTTTGGCGCACTTGAGCGGCCATCTCACGTTCACGCTTCTTGAGTTGATCTTCCTGACTCTGCATATATTTCGCGTCACGTTCATACTTGGCCAACTTCGCCTCAAGCATAGCATTCCGACTTTGCAGTCCTCGAAGCTCGACCTGCAGACGATGGTTCTCTTGTTCGCGTTCCGAGAATTCTCTGGCTTCCTGTTGATAGCGCATTTTCAACGTTTCGTGATCGATCACGAACTTGCGTAAAGCAGCTTCGAAATCAGAACCTGAAAAAAAAACAGCAGCCCTGAGCAAACGTTCGCATTTGACAGAAACACTGTGTCCTGCAGTCATTTGCGAGGCCAACCTCCCATTTTTCTCAGTACGTAAGTTCAAAGAGCCTTTTTTGACGAAGGTTCTGTTCTGTTGAACATAATGCTTTAAAAAGTGCCCATGTGCTCCAGACCAGACTGCAATCAACGATCAATCCCATCAACGAACTTACTTTTCTGAGCCGCCTCAGCCATTAACTCCCGACGACGCTTATACTGAGCTTCGAAATGGGCACGCAATTGCAAGATCCAGCTGTCGTCAGTCGCCGTGATGCCTTGCAAATTGATAGCTGGCATTGGTTCGAAGAAAAGCGAGAACGTCGGTGGTCGCGGCAGATTGCTAATCCCGCAGCCTTCGCTGGCCAAATCACGCTCGATTCTTTCACGAACTTCTTCATACAAGGCAGCCGCGCGTCGTCGACCCGGTGTGAGCGTGAGGCCGTCTGGTCCTTCTTGAAAAGCAAAGCTCTTTGCCCGAGCCACTTCAACTTCTTGAGTCAGCTCTGCGAAATCCATAACGTGCTGAAAAAAGACTAGGATCAACCCACCGCCTAAAAAAAGCTGGTTAAATAAAGAGCACCTTACCTTGTTCTCATCATAATCAGCCGCAGACGGGTTCACGCACACAATCATGCGAACCTTGCCTTCGCCATCGAAATAGTTTTTGAACAAATGAGTCAATCGGCTGTTACGATAAGGAACCAGTTTGTTCGCACCAGTCTTTTGATTTTCACGGAGCTGTTCAATACATTGACGCAGTGTCATCAGCGATTCGTTGATATTGCCTGAAATCAAGATCAGAATTTACAAGCTTTCAGCTGATTCTCCAAGCAAAATCACACGCAGAACTTACCAGTCTCACGCATACGATCTCCAACGTTGCCAGTTCGATTGCTGCGCTCGCTGCCAGCCAAATCGACCAGTGACAACTGAGAAACGTGGATTTTCCTTCGGTCCTGCAAACGGATTGGATATATTAGTAAAAGTTTGAAAGCTAAAAGTCGCCGCGCCCTTGTGAGGTATGCATTAATACCACACATCCCATACTGGATGAACCCTATTCAGACCATGGGTCGATATCGCTTACTGACAAGCCCCTAGATAGCGGGAAGAGGCACCCTGAAATAACCCCGACTCGATAGGTACGAAAGAATCCGAAAGTGCCCTACCTGAATGACTTCTCGACCCATAGCATCCAAGGGTGCTTGTAGCAAACGGATATTAAAAACGCTGTGAGAGCGACTACTTTCTGTATTCAACAGCGTGTGAGCAGTGCGGCGTAAGCGTTGACCTAAATTCAAAGAAAGATAAAAAAAACAGTGGCTGACTCTTCACTGAGTGAGACTCTTACCGCGCATAAAAACATCGAAAGCTTCTTCTGTATTTCTGACTTCTACTTCTGTTACACCACTAACGAACATATTGCGGTCCATGTCTTCCCGAAGAAGTTTGCTGGGTGGCAATCTAAACAAAAGCGCACTATAAGAGCAATTAAAATGGCGCCATGGTCAAATGATTACTTGTCTGGTTCCATTATCGATTGTGTGTCCAGTAAATCATAAACGTAATTGTTATAAATCTGAACGTACGACACGAAAACTGCGTATGAGTTGTCTTCGTCCACACTACGAACGCGATCCGTCTCGACAGCTCGCGGGCACAATTCCCAATCGAAACCGTCCCAGACAAAACCCGGCGTTGCTGGAGGTTTTCTAAAAGTCCAAACAATGATTCAAAAAACCACCTGCCAGTGCTTTTGTATTTTGGTCAGCCAACAAAGTTTTTTTGTAACTTTTTTGGGCTCTGTCCTGCCTTGTCAACATGCATGAGTGAACAAAAAGGCATAATCATGCAGGCTATCAGCAAAATTACTAGGCCAAAATCTGAGGGATAAGTGGGGATCAAAACACACCACCCAGTTGTTAAGGAAAATCTTTCCCAGGCCTGACCGATAATCGATACTGCAAAGTCTTCAAAAAATATTCAATATCATAACGACGTTTAATCCTGCGACCGAAGTGGGGCACTGGTTTAAGACCAACAACGACCGATGTATATCCTGTATATCGGCTCGCTGATATACTGTAGTTTTGTGAAACATGTGACACGTGAAGTCTGCAAACCTCTAATAAGCAGAAACTGTTTTTTATGCCATCGCAAAATTATATCATCAAGCCTACCGCTAATTGGGCTTACAAATCACTGCCCAGATGTTACATACTGTAAATACCAAACTATATCGGTCGGTGCTGGTCTTAAACCACCGCATGGGTCAGTGAAACTGAGAGTACTTGCCTGGCACTTTTCTGTTCGCTATGAGGAGGACGCAAGCTTTCACGTTGGGATTCCAAAAGCGCTTCAGCTTCAGTTTGCATATTAAACGTGTTGGTTTTTGTATCGATTTTAAAAACCTATTTCAAAAAAAAAGATTGACGAGGAGAATATAAACTGGCCAAGGCAGACATATTTACCCGTTTCGGAGCCAACAAGTTTCCGATGCTGTTGAACAACGTGTCCAGTGAACGAGGCAAAATTCCGATTTCCTTCGGATTACCAGTCATTGTGTACGTTTTACCGGATCCAGTGACACCATACGTGAACAGGAGACCTGAAGCAGTCACCTGGTTGAGTGAATCTTGTGCTGGCAGAGCGATCAGGCTTAACCTTACCGTTCTTTCCTTGGATCAAATCAGAGACCAAATCGAAGGCAACCCGCTCGAACACGTCCTTCTGAATCGCGACTTCGTCGAAGACGTAAGTAAACGTGCATTGTTGCTGAAAATAGCAGTGTTTTCACCCTTGCGTCGCCTGACACCTTATTGCATGCAGTATTTAAGAGAACTTCGAAAAAAAGTTGTCACTCCAGTAACAACCCCTCAAGACCCGTTTCCCTGATACTTTCTCTACTATCAGCACGCCCATCTCCATCTCGGTTTCACGAATAAAGTTTTTATCGAACTTCAATTCCGTCATTCAAATTCAAAACAGATTACGCAGAGACGAGGAGAGAGCAGCAATGCCAATGAGGTGTGCGTGAATGTAAAAACACATAATTTCCAATGTATGTCTTAAGTTGCGTCCCCTCTAGGTGTTCCTTGATTTCTTCAGCCTTTCCTTCAGACTGAATTGAATTTATTTCAACATTATAAGGAACTTTTTTACTCGTACTGGCAGATTCCCAAAAAGATACTGTATAAAACGAAAAAAAACACGCAAACTCACAGCTTTAACGATGTTGTTGGCACTTGTTGATCCAGACGGAGGGATCAACTGAACGGTTCGAGAATCCAATGATTTGATACACACGTCGGTATCCGATTGCTCGGCGTCCTTGGCTCCTGGCGTGGAAGTAAAAACCGGCCGGATTCGGCAGAAGACCTGAAAACACAAAATGCGGTCACAAAAAACCGACTGTTAGTTGCCCCAGAAAGTATTTTTAGGTCCTATATCTCATACTTACCTCGACTGGATCCATCGATAGGCGCTCCCTACTTCGAGCTGGAGTACGCAACGGCGTTTTCGTTGGTGGGGGTACACTAAAACGACAAATACAAAAGGATGTCATGAACTTTAAAGTCTACATGATTTTCACACGCATCGGTTCCTAAAATTGTTTGACCCTAAGTGTTTCCCTGCCTTTAGATATTCCGGCTGCCGATATTTCTTCAGCAAACTAAACGGGCCTATGCACGTTACATACAGTACATATGCACACAAAAATGGTTTCATGGTTTTTTATGCTACGGCTACATGAAGAAAATTCCCTCACAAGACACGTCATAAGACTGCGACAGGGTACTTACTATGGAGGCCTCATTTTGAAAATTATCTACAGGGGCAAAACTTGTCGTTGATTGAAGAAATCAGATAAACTGAATTACCAGGCGACCGCTAAGCACGAAGTAAAAAGCGTCAACTGGCGAGGGAAGAGGAAGAAGAGCAGCAAGAGCAGATTTTTAAACGCCCAGACGCCGCGTGCGCACCGATGTCGCGACCCATAAGTGTTTTGTTATAAAGAGTAAATTCTTGTAGCGAACTGATACTCAATAGCGGGAAATTCAAATATCGCTATTTGCGTCACCTTACGATTTTAGGAAAATAAATGTAAAACTACTCATTAAACGTAGCTTGTTTCAGTCGAGTCAATCACTATCTGCATAATTATATTCTATCAGCCAGTGCTAAAACAGAATATTGCATATATTTTGTAGCTTGGCATAAGTTCTTGTGATACAGGAGCCATGCCAATCTGGTGCCAGTACACCTGACCTGATCTTCGACCCTTATTCATGCCCGCAGTTCCTGATTGCTACACGTAGTGTTGGTTTTGCGGGTGTTGTTGACTGGTGGTGCTTGGCGCCGAACCGGATTCGTGTATCGGTTCCTTGTTATTGTGATTCTAATCAGCACTTTGCCCGTCGTTTGTCACACAGAGCCCGGTACCGGATCCTTGGTTGAAGGCATGGATCCATAAATAAACACCGCTGGAACAAAGACTGGTGCTCAGATAATAAGAGAAAACAACGAACCAGAAACAGCCGATGCACTTGGCTAAATCGGTTTCAGAGAAGAACAAGGTATAACGCGTTATGAAACCGAGCGTGAGGCCTCCTTTTGCACGCAGATATTTAGCTAAGGAACATTGAAGTGGCAACTTGGAACTTCGCGTGGCATTGCGGAAAATCTAGGCGGCTGCTGATGGCCAGGGTGTCGGTCATGCAGTGATTCCAAAGCTTGGCTAATAAGCGAAAGCTTTTTATTGCATTAGCATTTATCCAAGCCCTATCAGGTCAGTCTAACGGGGGTCCAAGCCACTCCAGGCTGTCCAAGCTCCCCGCCGAAGTGATTCCTATTATCTTGGTTTTTCATGTTTCTGGACTGTGATGCGGGTTGATTGTCCGCCAAATATTTTGCCGCAATGGCAGTCATTCCTGACAACATGGCCACACGGTCGCTTTGCGTTTTCTCGTGCTATGTATTCAAAAACACACTTCGCTAGGTCTCTTTTGTAAGCACCCTGGCGCGATCACGAGTACAAATGCACTGGCAGCAGGGTGAATTGGGCAGAAAATATAGCAGTGAAATGTCGGATACTAGCAGTCACTGCCAAGCAACCACAAGCAACGTCAAAAATAGACATTCACGCCAAGCCCAAACTGTGCACATCGCTTTGCAGCCCCGGGACTATGCCTCATCTGCCAAAACCAGTCGCAGCCAAGTCACCCAAGTAAGAAACTCCAAACGACTCCTTATACGCAGCGTCTTTGTTTTTGAATAGTTCTACACCGTTTGTGTCGCTACCAAAAAGAATTCAGTCATGCATTCAATTTGGGTGTTACTCATATTGGCATCGTACACCGCCTTGCAATCGAATGGCCAGTATTCCGATGAGACATGGAAGGATGCATCGGCCTACTTGACATCATCTATGAACACCTCGGTCAAGGAATGTAAGAATTTCTATAAGCATGTGTGCGGTAATTTTGGTCGTGCCGGTGGTCGGTATGGTGAGGACAGTGGCGACGAGAAAGCAGAATCGGAGCTTGAAACTAAGGAACAGTTGATTGGAAAGGATTTGAAGCAGGCATTGGAGGTAAGAGGGAGACACAGTGCAAACAAGATCATAGATGGAAACAAAACTGGCAGCTAAGTAGTTCATTCTGTGCATGGACATTTTAAAGTGTCAATGCCACCTAGCACACAGCAGCCAAACACTGCGGGGCCCGACAGCGTCCTCCCATTTAGTCTGCTTGGTGCAGCAGGAATCAAAACGAGTGCACCAATCACATCATCAGTTGCTTATGCGAAAGATGATTGCATCCGTCATCTGCGCGACGAGCATGCTTTCTCGGCCTCTTCCTTAAAAAGTCCCGGGTCTTTCTTTCCTATCTCGTCCTTAACATTGTTTACGAACTATTGTGTGCACAGCAAGGCAAGTTTAGCAACGCCCTCTGCCCATTGTGCATTCAAATCGACAGCGGAATCCAGTTCTACGCTTAGGGCATTTCTCAAATAAATCGCCAATTGCTTATCTGATTCCGCAAAAATCCGGTTTCTAAATTCCATTTTTACCAGCACGAAAAAAGTCTTGTGTTCAGCGTCTCCCGAGTTGGTTACTCAACCGAAACTAGCAACGTCCAATGACTTTTGACTGTTCCAAAATGCCTATACCTGTACGACAAAAGACACTTCATGTGCCCGTAGCACCAGATAAAGAACGCAGAACTGTTTACTAAACTGACAAGTGAGAAAAAAGTAGTTTTTGACAGTGCGCAGTGGCATGAAGATTGGAAATATACTGTAGAATATTGGGAATACCTTACAGCAGAATGCTTAGCATTTGAGTACACTAGCGGGCGAGTGTTCGACTCGCGGGCCGGTATATCATCTCGTGCAAAATGTGCCCCTTCACCCTCGAGTGCGCATAAGAGTTTGGTGATGTGGTAAAACATGAACACTAAAAATATTCAAATAATTCCTTGGGTGGAGGGTAGACCCACATTTTGCAAAATACTTTGGCATCCGAATCATACAAAGAAACGTGTTTTTCTTCCTAAAATCGGCTCGCGTGCATTTGCAAAAGTGCGGGTTCGATTCCCGCTAAGGACTCTTTTTTAAGATGTGCACTAAAATCTGTTGCTCGGAAAAAAAAAACCACGGAAAGCTTCGTTCATAGGTGCCTCTACGTGGACAGTATTCCCAGCCACCTAGGCTGGCTACTTCAGAAATCTGAGGCGGCCGCATAATTGGATTGGGTGGGGAGATTTATAGTATGCCAGGCAATAAAACAGCTTCTTCACACATACGAGCGTATCTTCGTGTACTGACGATGAGCTACCTTCCGGAGAATTCGAAGACTAGGTGTTAAACTTCCTTCTCAGTCTCTTTAATTAAGACAGACATGTAGGTTCGGCCCATGGAAAACATGGAGGCGCAAGCTTTATATTTTAACCCTCGCTTATATATTTACATGTATGTGTAAATTCCATGCGCCCATGAGCGGTGATAGTGTTGAAAAAGCAGTGTTGCATCTCTATCTCAGCGTATGGTCAGTATTGCTTGGGAGAGAGTGGCTGGACTCATCTCGGGTTTGATCTCTAATGACGGAGGTTGGTTTGCGAACCATAAACCCTCGCTGGGCTTGCACGCGGCTGCCGAACACCGACAGGGTTCCCAGCCCACCCACCGTCGTCGGAGGAAGTCGGTGTCCAGTCCAGGATGCCCAACAGCGGAAGTGCTTCTAGTGGACGCGCAGAGGTACGCTTACCTCACGGCCTCGCTTATCACATCATGACTGCTGGCCATGAATGCATGAGGAGCATGAATGCATAGGCAAAACGGGTTGGAAGTCCCGTCGGGGAGCTGGGGCGGCGCGGGGCTTAACCCACAAAATTTTATATGCAGTATATAAAAACCACTCATTGATGCATGGGATTCACGCATAAATGAGGGGTCAAAAATTTAAGCTTGTGCCTTTCCAGGTTGAGCCGGGTAGAAAGCCTATCGTAGTTCTATTTCTATTCTACTGTAATTATACTGTGCCACTTCACTCGGCTGATAGTGTTTCCGGCATAGTAAATATAGCGTAGCATAACTCATTTGCACAAAAACAGGGATCAGACTCCTGCAGCTGATGTGGCCATCCGATTAGATGGTCAAGTCGACTGATGACCAAAGTTTTTGATGCTTGCTCACGCTCAGTATCTGCAGCCAAGCTGATATTTATCAGGTATCGTTGCCGAATTGGCCAATTTTCATTAGGCATACTTGACATTTGGTTGACTCTGTTTTGGCATTTGGATAAACTGTAAATACCCAAGTAATATTCGAGGGGAACTGAAATTTGCAACACATTTTTCCGCGCAAGCTCTACCAAAAGCAATGAGCTTACTTCCAAAATCGGCGCAGACACCCTTGCACTGCATTGAATTCCCTCACTGAGCATAGGTTCCCTCCTGTACCCTCTCATCCAAAACATCGTCGTGTGGTTCCACGGAGTGTTATACGACCATACACTGCCACAGGATATGATACTATTCTCCCTGCTATTTGCCCATTCCCCTATAAGTGGACTGTAAAGTGGCTTTTTGTGGACTGTGGCCTTTTGGTACATTAAAGTGTAGCATGGCATAGAATGTGTCGTGTAACCCGGGTAAACTAAACGACGGGAGAGCTGATTATGTTTGTAGCACATGAGCAGGTAGACGGGCGGGACCCACAGCACCAAAACCCACCCAAACTCCTTTCTGGGGAATTTACTGCGTGAAGAAACAAGGTCATGATTGCCATCTACTTCAGCGAGTCAGAGAGGACGAAAATGGCAATTTAACATTCAAAATTGCCTTGCGTCGACTCTACGATGGATGCATCAGTAGCCAGAGGGCATTCCCGGACGAGGTACTTCGACGGCTCTACAACACCATGGGCCAGAAAATCGGCTATTTGCCCATTCTTGGGGGCGATGAAGTAAGTAAGCCGTGGCACGTTATGGGAGCCATAACCCGAGAATTCGGCAACACGCTAGTCGTCATACCCTACGTGGTCAAGAAAAGTGAAAAGGAAAGTAGCACATCCCTTTTATACATCACTCCCACATCGGCTTCGATCAACACGGTGTATGATGAGAGTGACGCGCGCTCCCTTCTCTCCACTTTGGCCACTGTTACTGGCAAGAAGGTCAAACAAAGCGATATCGACAACCTTGTCAGCGACTTGACAGCCTTTTACCAAGACTGGGACTCCATCACGAGCAATGACCGTGCGGCCGTCCCATTGGAGAACAGTGTGGCCAGTCTGAGCAGACCTACATTCAGAAGTGGCAACAGCACAGGGGTCGAATGGAACTCCTACTTGGATGGGCTCCTGCAAGACGATGTCAAGAAACAGTGGCTGGCCGATCAATCAAAGGCCCCCATCTATATCGAAGACTACTCATTGCTCGGTGATATATCCGATCTACTGACCAGGCACACCCCCGAGACCATCTTTACCTTTGCCTTCATCGACTCATTGGCCAGTGTACTGACGAACGAAGTCAATGGCAATGCGACCGAACTGTCGGTTGCCGGGGGTGCGTCGGAGATACGATGCGCCAAATTCGCCGTAAGTACCTTGCCCTTTCTTTGGTTTTACAGAATTCATGGTCTCATTTTAGTACACTGTAGCGCCCGCAGCTGCCGCTCGTGTTCTGCTGGACAAATTCGACATTGATCCAACTGAATGGAGGAATGAGATCCTTCTTGTGGCCAGCCAGATTAAAGCAGCCTTCAAGTATTTGATTGGCACTATTGATTGGTTGGATAACGAAGATAAAGTCAAAATTAGCGATCGCTTGGACGAAATTGCAGTGAACCCTGGCCTACCAGATTGGATAAGCGATGACGACAAGGTGCTGGCTAAGACACCTAAATTCGATAGTACTCGTACGTTGTACGAAAATGAATTTGAATTCGCAAAGGAAGCTACGGCTGCTATTTTCCAACAGTTAGTCCATGGCATAAACGAGGAGGACGATGAACCCAGCTTCGATGTTGGTGCCGAATACAAGGCTAAGGAAGTTACCGTGTCCTTTGGTAAGTGCGTCTTGTCAGAATGCGTCAAGCGCGATTGATCAACTGGCCGCGGGTGCAGTGGTTTGGAGATCATCTACCCTTAGTGCTGAGTAGCGAGCGGCTAGGCCCGTCCAGGGTCAAACGGCTTGTAAACCACACGACCTTGCTGACCCGCGGGTGACTCACCCGGTACGAGGTGCTCCAATGAAAGAAACGGAGGCAAAAGGAGTCTTGATTGTCGAACACCGACAGGGTTCAGAGGCCATCCGCCGTCGTTCGAGGAAGCTGGTCCTCTGTCCAGGATGCCTTTGTGTGGACGTGATCCTGAAGGACACTCACAGAAGGATGCTGCTGTGTGCGCTGATCTCCGCACAGCTTTGCTTGTACAACAGACTGAATGGCCATGCAATGGAGACGATACCGCGGGGAGTGGATGGTTTCAAACACCTGCAGGCAGGCCCCCTAGGCATAGGAGGCAGAGACATTAACTAGGAGGGTTTCTACCTCGCCTGGAGGAGCGTATCTAGCGGCCACCGAAGTCAACTGACACGCGTCAAGCCAACCACATGCTGCTCCGAGCATAAGGCGGCCACTTAAGGCAAGCAGATACACTGCCTTCCCCACAGGCCAGACATACCTACCACACTTATAAGGCTTGACTGCTGGCCGGAGTCCCAAAAATGGTTTTAAAAAGAAGGGCCATTGATCAGTGCATTATTTCTAGGCCTGACTCTCCCGCCTCAATTCAAGACATCGTATCCGCTGCCATTGAAATTCGGCGGTCTCGGTTTCGTGATCGCCCACGAACTCTTCCACGCCTTTGATCCGGAGCAAGTGGCCGAAGAAGGCGAAGATGTTCAATCTTTCTTCAAGCCCAATTCTATAAAAGAGTATATGCGTCGTCGCAGTTGCATCATCCAACAGTACAGTAAGTACTGCAATAAGAAACTGAATAAATGCGTGTCTGGTGACGCTTCGGTCAATGACAATATCGGCGATGTGGATGGTTTGAAAGTGGCCTATGCGGCATACAAATTCGCATCGCAGGTGATAGGCGGCGAACCTCCAGTGCCCCAATTCGTTGATCGTACTGGTGATCAAGTATTCTTTATCGCATTCGCAAGAACCTTCTGCGTCAGATCGAACAAGCAATCATTTTTACAAGCATCTGCCGCTTCTGTTGCCCCACCTCGCGCTCGAGTCGACTTGTCAGTGGCTAACTTTGCTGCCTTCGCCGCAACTTTCCATTGTCCAGTCGGAAGTCAATTTGCCCCATTGAAAAGATGCAGTTTGTGGAGCGAGTCATTCTCACCTGCTTAGATGCAAAATTTCTCAGCCGACGATAGCTGGCGATAGACTAGAGGCTAGTGGGATTAGGATGAACTGAGGCGTGGCCAGGGGCTTCTTGAGTAATTGTGTCGTAGTCTATGCTGTACGTAGATGCCAATGCATGTGGTAGTGGTGTCATACCTGTGTAGAACCAGTAGACGGGACGAGTACTTTAATATACCATCCCATTTTCTCTCACTCTGATTATCATCGTTGCACCACATAGCGACTGACAAAGAAGCATAGCGCAGTACTGTACACAACTATGACGGGGTTAGACCCGCCCAATGGCATCCCATGATGGCTTCGAATGATTGCAAGCAGGGTAGGTACTTGACCGTGTCCCTTCTGTCGGGCCATACGGGACCAGTTGGATTGCAGAAGGGAGTGCAAATGGCGCGTCGACCAGTAAATAAGCCCGATGCTAGGCAGCAGAAAGTGTTATCACTGCTCGACGAAGCCGCTATCAAGTAAAGGCGGGTTTGAACAACGGGACAGTAGCCCTTGATGAAAGCGGTTTTCAGCTGAAAAGATAAATGACTAGAGGTGGGGTGGAAAGTGCGAACAGAGGGATTCAAGAGGCAGCGATGTCCTACGATGGGTATGATGACATTGCAGCTCAGTACGCCATTTTACAGCTCTGAATTTAAAATTTGAATTGCGCCTCAACCGCTGAAATGGCGAAAAAAACGCTCTGCTTACGGTTGCGGAATGCAGTACATGAACATGCGCCAAAATCCAAAATCTGATCGAATGTGAAAAAAGGGCTAATCTTTGGTCTGAAAATGCAAGCAACCTCCGCGTCAAAGTTTGATAACTGAACTTCATTGATCGATTGTCATATCAAGGCATGGCTTGAAGCACCTGCCGCACCTTTCTAGGACACGAATCTTACTCTGGGTGGGCATCACACCAGGATAGATGGACTCTGTGCAAAGATGCCTCCACTGACGCATGCTTACTTCAGCTAGCGATACGTCATATCTGCAAAATCCGTGGCAGCTTTGTGCAATGGGCGGATTCGAAGTTTGGCATTTCTGCAGGAAATGTCTGTTGGCCTCGGCCAATGAAAGACAAGGATGCACTTTATCGCAAGCTTCGGCCTTCAGCACTGGACTTGTTGCTAACTGCAATAAAATGCTGGTGAACTACGTGTTAAAGGTGAGGACAAGGCTTGCGTACTGGAGCAACAGTAGTCTGCTTCGGATTAAAAAATTCTTCGATTTCTTCTTCAAGTGCTGGATGGAGAGTGGAATTCTGCGAGGGCTTCTCTTGCGGTTTTGGAGCCAGAAAGTGCCGTCGCACAGAATTGTTCTCCGGGACCTGCGACAAGAACAGAGATTAGAATGGATGGCAAGCGTGTTAGTCTATGTTGCACAGTGCGAGAAGAGAGCTGCTGTGATCAAAAGAAGGTCGGCGGTGGCTGGCTGATCGTGAGATGAAACACTCTGTAAACATGCAGTGGGGGTTACATGGACCCCAGTCATACCAGCTGTTTTTTATTTCCCCGTTGTTTTCCAGCTTTCGGGATCTTGATTAATGGCTTGGATGCCACAGATACATTGGAGGGTGTCCACCTCGAACTGCTAGTCTTATCGTTGTCTACCTGATCCTGAGGCTTCTCCAAAAAATCCACGTCAGCGACTGCGCTTCAAGTGAGATCGCAGGCAAACTTACTTCAGCTTCCTGCACCAACGGTGGTCCGCAACGATCCTCGCAAAAACTTCGTATCCGTCCTTCAGAACATAAAGCCGCAGGAATCTCTTCGCAAGGTGGCAGTTGAAGCTCTTTCGATTGTATCCCAATGATAAGCACGAACGAGCAGCCGATCCATAGGCATGACCCAAAATAATACGCCCGCATTATCACATTGGCGGTCATTGCCAAGTAAAAATACTCCTTGCCTAAGAGTTTAGTATTAGATAAAAATTTTTAAACAGTTTCCTCGACAAGGATCTGCGCGAGTCGCCCCATTGAGCGTGTCGAAGAAAGTGAAATCAAGTGGCAAGTTTGTGTTGAAAAACTTGTCAAGGTGTGACGTCGTGGATGGACAACGTCTTAGAAGAGTTATAGATTTGAAATTTACTCGACCGTACTTTTTATTCTGTTATGTAGGTGACCGCATTTTATTCAATACCAACCTAGTCTAGTGTTGCCGCATCTGCACAGTTTTGGCCAACTGTGTTGTACATAACGACTGCGTGCCACTTTTTCGCGTGGGAACACTGTCGGCCGAAACGAATACCTGTCGAAGGACCTTGGCCATTTTAGGACTAGGGAGGGCAACGGACGATTGGATTGTTTTACTGGTACCACCAACCGAGTGACCCCCTTCGATCAACGAAGGTGTCTCTCCGACAATTGGCCATGATCAGACAATTCCCAAGACAATATTTGCTCAACAATAACATCAAGGCTAACGAGCTCTTGAGCAGCTATATAGGCAGTTGCGGTCGACTTCGGTTAAAAGGACTTGTTGGTTATGGACTGTCGAAGCCTGATTTTTTTTTAAATTTTCATGGGCTCAAGCCCGTTTTTGCCAGTAGCCGGCCAGCAGTCAAACCTTCTAACAATAAGCAGGGCTGTGCGGGGACCAGCACACACAGCAGCGTCCCTCTGCGAGTCTCCACAAGGCCATCACTAGGCCCATGTGGCGTGAAAAGACAGCGACGGTTTATGGTTCGCAAACCGACCTCCATCACTGGGGATCGAACCCGGGACGAGTCCAGCCACTTGCACCTAAGCAATGCGGAGAGACAACTGCCGAACAGCTGAATCAACGCCATAGCTCTCTCATAGCCTGCTGCAGCATATGACATTTTCACAAGCTGAGTCATCTCAAGAATTCCCCTGTGGTTCGGTGTAGCCTGAGGCTTTCACCTCTCGCGTCAGGTTTTCTGGTCACAGAATTTTTCATGAACACTGTGAGAACTCTGGCTTCGAGACAATAGTTTGCTTGGCAGAGCTGGAAAGCGGTCGGCAGCGAGTTCAACTCTGGCCTCTGAGAACTTGGAGAAGTTCTTTCTGCGCCTTGCACGCCTGGCGGTGGGCGACTCAACCTTCATCCCTCCGGGGTCGATAAACAAGGAGAGGCCTTATGGTGCGGGAAGCTCTCGAATCCGGGTCCCCTTACGGGGCACGGGCTGGGTATGGTTGCCCCACGGGGTAACCACCGACATCGCGGGGTTGCGATTAACACGCGTTTTTTTTGGTATGGTCGATGCCAAGATAGGGTCAACTTAAATGCCCCCCAGCCCGCGGGTAATAGGCCAAAAATCGACCCTCCCTGGACCGACCCTGGGTACAAAAAAGATGTCGTGTGGCGGCGCCACAAAAAGGCTAGTCACACACAATAATATTGCAGCGTCCGTAGAGGGGAAACAGCAGTAATGAGATATGGTCAGCGCGCTCACCCTTCTAAGTGGTAGGTTAGGCCTGTGGAGAAGGTACCGTGAAGAGTGGAACCCTAGAAGGCAGGCCTACTAGTCGAGGGACGTCGAGATATCAGCCCGACGGGCTTCCGCCTTGCTTGAGTGTATCGAGCGGCCAGCAGGCAACCAAATACACTACCTTCTGCACAGGCCACAGGGCAATATTACAGTCTGACAGGTGCGGACAAAAGGTTCTGTAACGGGTTGGATACGATTGGAATACCGCTGTGTAGCGAGGCGCCAATGATGCTCAGGTACAGTGATGCTCAGGTGCTAAACCCGAAACCATACTTTACCATCGGGGTCCATGCTAATGTACTAAGCCTAGGGTTGGGTCGACCTGAGTGCCATAATGTATGCCTATGGCCTTCGTCCTCGGCTGCCTAAGGTGCGGCCCAGCCACTTCCTGTCTGTCTGGTGTCGTTGTGCCTTCGCCAGTGTCTCGTTGTGCTCGTTGGTGTGTGGCTGCTTTTCAGTGAACGCACTTGTGGATATTGGTCTCTTGTTTTGGGTCGGGCCCTAGCCCTTACAGTTCCCTTATACCTGATGGAGTTGTTTCCCAATACGCCACCATCTCCACAGACCAAAAATACCTAGAGTATTACTGTGAGACAGTGGACAGAGGTCAGAAAACACGTTTCTGTTCCCTCTGTACTCGATGAAGCTGTTTCTCAGGGAAGGCCAGCTTGTCTTCTTGTGGATCATATGCGGAGGACACAACACAAAAACTGGCTGTAGGTTGATTAGCAGACACTACAGTACTTGCCTGAGATAGTCTGAGTCTTCAAGCACTTATAAGTTTTCCCTGTCAGAAACTGTATCTACAGAAGAACATGATTTACTGATCTTGAGCCCCCAAAATACGTACTTTTATAATTCTCATCTGTCAAAACGTATCCTTCAGTCATTATTTCAGAGCGTATCCAAAAATTTCCATCACTGCACTGGCTCCTCATGCTCACAATGACTGACCGACTAGGAGCCGTGCCTGCCTCTTTCTATGCAAGGTGCGTAAAATTGCTTGACTTGTTCCAGCTTTATTCAGATATTATACAGGTCAAAAAACCGCAAAAATCAGATTTAAATGGGTGACGAATACTGGCGCAGTGGCCTGTATTCTGCTACGAGCGGGAAAGTACCGCATTTGATTAGCGCTGGTCGGCTGCTCCCAAGGGAGTTATTTGTTTACTTGTCCAAAAAAACAAAATCTGCAATATTCTCTCATAAAATGCCATCCTGGTCCGAGTGTCTTCAACCGGCACCATTTCTTTATTCGATTTCGACCCATCGTAAACCAAATACAAATGAAGTAATATCGATTTCCAGTGAGGATTCGCCACTTTTTCGTAACCCTCGGTCCCTAATCGATTTATGCGCTGAATCGGTCATTTCGGACGTACGTTTATGCGAAGTTTGCTTGAACGGAGGATTAACTCCAGAATTATTCGATCATTTATTCACGGCTGCTGTAGAAAATGTATGTAGCCTGTACAAAGTTGCAGTAGTTTTTGTAGGTACTTGTTTTTTGGGACATTGCCAAGTTTTGTACTCACGCGGTTAGAGCCTATTACTTCATGTTTTTCGTAGAATAATTTTTTTGCATTTTCAGAGTAAAGATCTAAGCATCCAAACTTTGATTTCGAACTGGCCGTACACATCATTATCTTTGGCAAATCATGGAGGGCGATCTGAAAAGGATCACGAGTAAGTGGTGCTGTTGACATTTAGATAAGTCGAAGAACATTTTATTGTAGACGTCAGCTTCAGCGTTGGTTAACGGGCGAAATACGTTTGGTCGATGAGCGAGATAGTATCGCTACTTTGAGTGTTATGCAATCATTTATGAACAGTCTACGCAAAAGGGAGCCCAGCCGATTGCGAGTGTTGGACTTGCGCGGATATCCTTGCAGTAAGTGATTTTCATTCTTTTTCACACTTTTATTCGTCCTTTCTTTGGGGAAAAAAGCCTCTTGCAACTGCACACCCAGTCAGCGGGACATACGAGGGGCCAAAATCTCTGGGGCAAAAAACGACTGGAGCAAGACGTTTTGTGACTACATCCGCGGCTGAAACATTACCATTGTGTGTGGTTGGCATCTCTCAGCCAGGGGAGGCTATCGATTTTCCGATCGCCCAGGAATTCTGGTTGCGCTGTCATAGCCTTGTCCAGGTCTGATCGATAAGGCAATTATCGGTATCGGCTGATAACCGATAATGAGATTATCGATCAGTGTTGGGTTTGTCTCGTGGCTTCAGACCCCTGTGAAGCAGGTTTTTATGCCATGGCATGCCTTTTCAGTCGACTATGGTATCGAGTATTTGACCGGTCATTCGATGTTGGCTTATAATGAATCCCAACGAGCTGGAATAATGCGCTTGGTCCAGGACATGGCAACGAATCAACGAATCACGGCTGAGCAAGCATCCGCATTCGGCGATTTAACAGATGTGCAGACAACATTGCCTGAAAATGCTTGTAAGTTTTTGATATCGATTATTTGGATCGAATAATATGAACCTCGCTTTTAGACGCAGTAATCGTCGATTGTGTTATCGAGTCGGAAGGGAGAGCTTTAGTGGAGCTGTGCAAAGCGTTGAAAATCACTCCTTTCACCCACGCCCATCTAAAATTGATTATCAATCAATTGCATTTATGTGAAGTAGGAGAAGAATATGTGGAGTTGGTTATGCCACTTCTGAATCCTTCGGTAAGCGGCATTAGCTTTTTTTTACATTTTGACCAGAAATCTTGTTTGTTTTGTCAAATTTGTAAGCCCGGTTTGGGACTGCTATGGAGTTCATGGTCTGAACTTGCTCTGGGCACTTCAAGCTCAGGTCCGTCAAAACTCCTTTGACGGCTGCCGACTTGTTAGTCTACACGGCCTTCCTGGTGTGGCGTGGGGTAGTAAAGTTCAGAGAATTCCTAATCAAACTCCTTAAAATTATTTTTAGCATCTAATCGGATTGAACTTATCGTTCAACAGTCTTCAAGCCGCTGGTTTGACTCACGTTTTGGGCAGTTTGGAAGTTGGGAAATTCGATGCGTTGCAACGTTTAGATTTGGGAAATAATAATATCGATTTCGCCATGAACGATTTGGTTAGTCAAAATTTTTCATCGGCTTTTATTCGCTTACGTCAATTGAAGCGATTAGATTTACGAGGAAATCGTTTATCTCGTCGATTACGTTCCTTATTCTCACCCTATACGGTCACTTCGTCCGCTTACCCGCGTCTACCATTGTCATTCGGTGGCCTACTCGATATGGATGATGGTTTGGCAAATCGACGCTTAGAATATTTGAATGTGAGTGGATGTCGTTTGATGGAAAGTGATTTCATTTTCCTGAGTAATACTTCATTAATCGATGAAATACAAGAATTGGATTTATCAGATAACAATTTCGCATCATCGACCAGTTCGTTATGTTGTATTTTGAAAAGAATTCGACCAACAGTGCGTTCGCTGCGTTTGGAACGATGCGGTTTACGTGATCAACAAGCCGATCGAGTTATCGGTGCCCATTTGGCCTTGATACCGTCTTTGATGGCTTTGAATTTATCCGATAACGTGTGGTCGACCGAGACGTACAAACAGGAGATACCCAAGTTGGTCACGGGATGTACGGCCTTGCGCGGGGTCAGTATTAGTTATCCAATCGAATGCTATTCCAATCAAATTGGTGATCAGGGTGATGAAGAGCAAATTCGATTGGATAGACAAATTCGGAAGACACAATTTTATTGCGTAATTACACGTTTGTTGGGAAACGGTAAGCAAAGTCGACCATTTCGTCTATTTTGTAAAGAATTGGATGAAAATTTGTTATAATTGTCAGGAAAACAGTGTGTCTTTGCGAAACTTTTGTAGCCCTCCTTTTTTGTGTAGATGCACGTCCAGGGAATGTTCAAAAGTTAGTAATTTCCTTTCTTATCAGGATTGTATTTTTGCCGGGGGGGGGGGGGGGATTTTTTACGATTTCTTTTGAATTGTGGGTTTGTTTTATTTTATCTGCAATTTTTCAAATCTTGCACGTGACCTGGTGTAAACTTATTTCGAAGACCTTGTTGGGTACGGTGCTTATGCCCTGAGCGGTCGAGTGAGGTTGCCAATAGGGAGGGGTGTGTAGTCACAGTGCTTGTATGTGTCGGGGTGTATCACTTCGCTCGTGTGATAGGTATCAGCTTTTGACGCCGCTTTGTGCAAGTCAGTGCATGGATCTGAGATGAGCAGATGCGGGCAGGTAATGTTTGGTGAGCATGTAAGCTTATTGCATTGTTAGCTTTGCGTCATAATGAAGCTTTGATGGTTTGGTCATCGGGTTTGATACGCATTCCGTTGTAGCTATGTATGTTCGATGTCTAATCACACCTTTCGTATGTCTTATCCATTTTATCAGGTTTTATGTAGTGATGCATGTTCCACAGTGATACCGTGTGTTGTCGTGTGAGTTGGATGTTGGGTGTGTTGTAATAATGATCTATGATTCGTGGGGGTGGTGTATTGGCAGCGAGCAGCAAAAGTGGCCTCGACACGCACGCGATCTGTCTAATAATCTGAACGATAATTGCAGAGTGGAAGGATCATGGGGGGGGGGGGGTAATTAGGGTAGATTACACTATCAATTAGCCAATAGTCCCTGCATCATGCACGAAATGCTTTTCTCTCCCACCATGAGACCACGTTTTGATGAGGCAGGTGCTTACGGGCAACTCAAAAAGATGTATGGCATTTATGGTTTATGGATAATTTCTATTTGATGTTTGTGTTGTAGCGAATCGATGGTTATTTTAATTGTCTTTTCGTCCATGCATTCATAAAGACACTGGCAGACGTGGTTAAATTGTGGGTGTGCCCTGGAGGTGACCAGCAATGGGAGCTAACGATAAGATGCAGTGTTGCAGGTAGGGGACCCGGTGATGTACCCTCAACCTTCATACCAACAGCGGATTAGCGAGGCCATAATATGGCTGTAAAATGGATAGACGAAACAATGAGATCGAGGAGGCCTCCTCCAGTGATCGTCTGCACCGAAACTGGTTCATTCCGTGACCAGGCGCCTGTGGAGTCTGGCGTGGACGAGTGGCCGACGTGTGGTCATCGAACTGGTCACCCTCTTGTTCGAGCGACGTGCAAGCCCTCCTGACAAAGAAGGGACTAAAATTGGCCATGATGAAAGAAGCCGCCACAAATAAAGCCCGCCCCCGCCCTGATGCGCAGAGCGAACGATCTGTGATAGAGACGACAGACGAGAGAGAGTGTTCGAAACCGTTCAGTCGCCTTTTGTGTTGATTTTGTTATTTGCATTTTTGCGTCCACGTTCGTTTATTTCGCCTTGCGAGAAAGTGTGCGACACTCTGTGGGGAATGGACAAGTGATTTCTAGTTGGGGTCGACGGCTGAGCTCACAATCAGTGGTCAGAGTGATGTGAATGAACTGGCAGGCAGGACAGATGATCGAGGCCAAAGTTATCTGGTGAGGGCAGGGTTTTCCGCCAGAGGCAGTCAGTCCGAAGTGATCGCCCACTATCTGATGTGTGGGGCACAGCCACTTCTCCGCGCTATTGTTTTGGTGACCTCACCAGCGCCAAAGCCTGCACTTGCCCCGAATTTTCTTGTCGTCTTTGCAAATTTGAGGAATCCGATTTTTGTTCTAATGAACTCACGGTCGTCAGAGTAGTCGCGAATGACAGCTCTTGCATGAACTGCAGCTAAGTTGTTTTCGTGTTGCGCCCACTTTTGGCGACAAGTGATCGTGAGCCAAGAAAATTGTAGCTGTACGTGCCAGGGACATTGTGTGGACATTTTATGTGTTCTCCTCTCGTATTGTTATTTTTTGGGCACCTGGTGGCAAAGCTTACAGCAGGTCTTATAATGTTGCCAGTACCTTGGTCGGCCTAATTCGCTCCTCCCACGACTATCAGCTTATCTCTGGGCACGGAGACAGAGTCTGTTGACTGTCTTTACAAGGATGAAGAAAGAGTCTCGTTCTGGATTTTTAAGAACCGGTCGGTCTTGTAGACGGGAATAAACAGATTGAAGATATCAACCAGCGAAAGAACCAGTTGTAGTTCTTAGAATTGAGGCAGATCGGGACTGCAGATGTCGGGACCTACTGCATTACAGGCGGGGATGCAGGTCCTCAAATGCAAAAGGAGATGGAGAGCCAGCTCGAAGGTCATAAAGTTGGAAACGCGGTGCCCCAAATGTTGCCCAGCACCGTTATTCTGACTTTTGACTAAAAGTAGTGTGCATAGGCCGAGAAAGGGGAGTGAAGCGGGCACAAAAATTAGGTATAAGCTACAGCACAGTATAAGATCTGATGATGAGGTTAGAACTCCATTCTAACATGATCACGGATGATACAGTCGAGTCCGCTTAATATCACCAGCTCCGGACGGGAAGAAAATGTGACAATATCCGGACTGTGACTGAAACCGAAGTACACTCTAAAATGGCCAAAACTTCACTTTTATGCGTTTCATCGCCATTTCGTATCATTTTCAAATATTCCCAGCGTTTTTAAAAGACGGAACGCTTTTTCAAAAGTATTTGTAACCAAAAAAATCCAAAATATGAGGATCAGTCAGATCAAAGCTGAAGCAATAAGGTGCCATGTGCCTTTATGCAAGCGTTTTCTTGAGAGAAATTCTAGTTTTTGACGATTTTGCATTTGTTTCAGACTGACTAGAGTGGAAATGTGACTCTTTTCTCATACTTATTCCGCTTTGCCAACAAATTTATGTGACAATAAGCGGACTGGGCCAAATTTAGCGTGATAATAAGCGAACTTAAAATACATACAAAGTATAGGGAAGAAATTCGGGACTTTGAAAACCTGTGATAATAAGCGGACTGTGACATTATCCAGTGCGACTATAAGTGGACTCGACTGTACACCATCAACGCGACCTCCTCATCCTCGACACAAAATCATCTGATTCACATGGCCATAATTGTGGTGACTCGCTCATACTATACGTCAAACCCTACAAGCCATGAAGCATAAAAGCAAGTTCGTTATTTCAACGTCTTCTGGTCATGAATTCGTTGCATTTTCGTTTTCTCGACGAATCCAAGCCCCTTGCGGCCTCTGGGTCATGCACTAGCTTAGTGACCAAAGCCGTCAGTTTCTCACCGCCCTTACTCATTTCCTAGTTTTCGTCGAGGAAACCTTCCATCTGCTTCACGAGCGCTTTAGCTAACGTGAGCCGGTAAGCGCGGCAATTTCTCGCTCTAGTGCAGCCATCGATGTCTGTCCGTTAGCTAGCTGGTCTGGCCTCAATTCCCAGGACACTATGCGCCTAGCCAACGAGCGAAGCCTCTTGATAACACGATTATAGAACATGCCCCCGTTTGGGCCTAGTTGCTGCGTTAGCTCTCGTAAAGTCAGGCTTCCGGACGTATAGGCAACAAGCCGATGGGTAAATTGATGCGCTATCGGATCGTTTTTCGATATTAATGCTGTAATAGGTTGCCCCCTATCCAGACTAGCTTGGCAACGAGTCGGCTCAGGCAACGCAATCAACGGCCTTCGACCGACCTCGTCGCCCCCCCCCCCCGCCAGGACCCGGTTTCGAGTCGGCTTCGTAATAGAACCTAGATGATCGTATACTGGCTTATTCTAGCCGGTTGGTGAAGCACGGGTGCCTCATCTGTTGATGTTCCAATTGCCGTTCGACTATTCAATATCCTATCAGATACAGCTGCCGAGAAGGCCCAGGTTTCGTTCATTCGTATGCCCCATCCCTTGATTTCGCTTGCAGCTCCTTTTTCAACTTTTTCAATCCGATGCTTACCTAGCTACGAATTTTTAACGCCATGCCATTTCCAGCATTGTTTGTTCACTTGCTCACATGTCTGTGTTCTAGTCGGCTGGGTCTGGTCAGGACAAGGTGTGCACAGTAGGATGGTGGGTCTCCTTCCATAGTTGCCAAAAGTGGATTAAAGAATGGAATTTGTCATTGGGAGGTGTCGGCTATGCACTGTTTACTGTCACTTCGAGGTCGTCACTAGTGATCACTCGGCCCATTCATCCTCGCAGGCATCGAATAGGCGTTGAATATTGGTTAGTATTCTTTCACATCCGTTTCTCACTCGGCTGGATACAAACTAGGCGAGTCACCTCGACGGCCCCGATGCCATTCCAAGGAGGACAATGGAGGCCAAAACGCAACAGCCGTAATAAGAGGAGGCCAATAGGACACTCTAAAATATACGGCTATTGTTGCCGTATCTAGTTTTGAAAAATAATGCCCCCTCCAGTCTACAGCTACCTGACTTTAGGAGTCAATTCTAGTGTGTTGGAAATGGACAAAGTTGAGGGGCTTATGGACTATTCGCGAGTACTGTAGGCCGTTTCTGGTTGGTTTTCAATGTCTTGGATTGTCTGGTTGGGTGAGTGCTACCCTGATGTGTTCCGTCTGCTGACCTTCTGCTCAGGAACTGTGTTCCTTCAGGCAGACAACTATCTAGCCCAGCAAAGACACATCTATGGTCGATCTTTGAATGGAAAACAGGCGCGTTTGTTCTTTTTCTAAACGACTAGTAATCCTCAAAATGAATAATTGCAGCCAGTTGACGTGATTATTCCTCCAAACGGGGCCTCGACTCGTAGCTTTACTCCTGCTTTTCTTGATTCGTCGAGGCTTTCATTCGACTTTGACTTCGAAGTGAGGAAAGGATGTGGGCCAGGAGTGAAGTGGTTTACACATCTAATCTCTTTCACTTTTCAGTTGGCCACTTGACACAGGTGTAATGTGTACTTTTCCTCGAGGGTCCTCGGGGAATGGGCGAGAATGTTTGGTCGATGCCATTCGTTCCGCACAAAAGAACAGGAATAGGTAGCCCGTGAGAGAGCACCTAGAAGGCTCTTATCACGCGTCACTAATCTTCCCGTCACTCCGACCATCTGTCGTCGGCGTCTACTTTTATATTCGACAAGTTGTAATTTAGTTTTGTTCACCTGTATTCGTATTAGTAGGTTCCCCCCTCCCCCCCCCCCCCCCCCCCACCATGCAAACGAAGAGATATAGCCGAAGCGACCGGACGTTCAGCCAGGCATGAAATCGCCGATTTTATGCACTGCGAAACAAGGCCCGTTTTACAACACTAAAGTGCCCTTGCCGCCTTTCTCTTATGTCAAAAGAATTTTCTCCTTTTCCATCCATTTTATGTGTGCATTTGACAAAAATGAACTTGTTCCCTTGACTTGAGCAATTGAAGAATTTTTTGCATCAGTAACAGTAGTCCATCGACGAACTGGTGTTGGGCCAGGGCGACGATTGAGTGGTGGGGTCTCGGCTGTTGGGAGCTCCTTCAACGGTACCAGTATTGGCATGTAAATATTTGAACACGCAATGAATGTCTATTTTGCAGCCGCCTGCCTATTGCCTTTATTGGGCGTGAATAGGACCACCCCGACTGGCAATATTCTCTAGGCTAGGCTTCTACGATGGCTTATACGTTTCCTACCAAACATCGGTTTATCACCCGAGCCATTACTTTCGGGTTCACTACTTCGTATTTCGATTTTTTCTTGAGATAAATTTAAGTTGCGCTCCCAGTCAGTGGGAGATAAGAGGGCCAGTCCAAACTATGCTGACTCACGGCACTCGGGGCCGACCGAAATGCAGATTCTTCAGATATACAATAAACGAGTACCTAAGTCTTGGAATAAGCTCTCGTGCTTTCATCATGCCACAGTATGACTGATTTGTGAATCATCCATTTTCAGGTAGGTGGAACCGAATTTGACGTCATTGCTTCTGCATAGTCATTGGCTGCCTGGATCGGAGCCGAGTGACGAGTCCTCGCGTGTATAAGAGTGAGTCCAACCGCCAATCCTCATTTCGGATCGCTGACTTTAGAATTGCAGGGTGGTCTTATCTTATCGATTTGTTTCTCTTACATTACGCTCATGGCATCGTCAGCAAAAGTTCCTGGTGAGAACGTTACGGACTTGGAAGATATTGTGAAGCGATGGGCCGGCGAGGTCTACGAAATAACCAAGACCAAGGATCAAGCTAGGATTCCTAAAGAAGCTATCGCGTTCAACATCAATTGGAAGCAAGTCAAGTTTCATTTCGACGAGCCTAAATATGAAATTCTGCCTTTATTTGCTGGCAGCAATTCCAGTAATCACAACAGCAGTACCACCTCGCCGGTCAAGCATCATTTTCAACCTCAAACCCTATTTCGTACATTCTTTTCGAATACGACTGGCCAGGAACAAGAATATTCGTTCAAGACAGAACGTTGTACTCGCAGTACGTGTACGGTGTGCGTGGAAACGGGCTACAGTCGCGGTATAGATTTCGGTTTGAAATTAGCTGTACCCGGAGAAGTAGCCGAAGCCAATGCCGGCTTCAAACGCGAAGTCACGGTCACAAACATTGGAGAAGACACGATCGAGGAGGAACTCATTTGGTCAGTGGATAACACGGTCAAGGTACCAGCTAATACGGAAACAGTAGCAGAATTGGTCATTACCGAAGCTCAATGCCAAGCTATGTTCACTATGGAGACGAAGTTCCACGGCAAAGTGTTGATCACTGTCACCAATATCAAAGAGAATAACTCCTTGGTGACGGTGATGGAGGGCAATATCGCCGATATCATGCAAAGGGAAATCCAGCGTGGCCTGAAAGGATTCAAAGTGCAAGGAAAAGTAGTTATTGCCGAAACGCGCGGCAAATGCAATTTCAAATATGGTATCGAGCAACGGGTACGAATCAGCGAGCGACCCATTACTGCAGGCATCGTCAATCAGTAAGTAATTTTTTCTGTTTTTCTGCTTTCCTAATGGGGGAATTTTTAGAAATTCTCTTCTTTTTTCTATGCTTTTCCCTTCTATTGGCATACTGTAACCGCACGAACGAGCAAAAGGCAAAAACCGGTTCTGACTATGCCAGGGAGCGTATAGAGCGGAAAAATCAATACTCGTTTGTGAACGTTGGGTGGGCAGAAGTGGAAACTAGTTTTCTTATGCTCGTTAGAAATAAGCCAATGAGCAGAGAAAATTTCCAACATATTGTTTCTTTTCTTCGTTGTTTTTTTAAAACGCAAGTTTCTGAAAACTTGGAAAATCTTTCTGATTTGGGGCAAAGTTTGTAGGATATTTGCAGCTCTCGCAGTGCTTTCCAAGACACTTCACCGCATTTTCCAGTTCGCTTTTCGTTTGAGTTGAGGTCATATACTGTTGATTATTATCTAAGAATTCGTAGGCTCGCTACACAAGCACGAGAGGAATGTGCTTGCCCCGCAAGCACACTGAACAGTGCATGCAATGTGGTTTTCTCACCACAATAATAAATGCATGTTGCTTCCACTTGCCACACAAACAATGACTCTATCTCTGTCATCCTTTCTTAGTAGTCAAATAAAAATGAAACATTGCCTTAGATTTTAGCCCGCAACCTATGTTAGCATCGAGCGGTGGGTATCGGACATCGGGTTATACAACATACACGTCGACGAGATACCAAGGTGGAACGGGCGTTGCAACTTCGCCAACATCAGCGCCACAACAGCCGCTGACCAACTCGTATTTGGTCAACGGCGACCAAAAATATCCGTCTTTGAATCGCGCTTTCTAGAAATTTCTAAAATCTAAGATTTTGAAGAAAACCTAAAGCTTATTTCGCGGATCTGCCTTTTTACCTGAATTGATTTTTTGTAATTTGCATACTCGCTTGTGAATGTTCATTCCTGTACTGTATACCTAGTGACACGGTTATGTGCTTGTACTCTACTAGCTTTAACTACATTCGTCATTGTGCATTGGCAAAAGGGCTGTAGTGTCAGAGTTATCAGTCGATTCGTCTGTAGCGTTTTGTAATTGTAAATTCCGGATGGACTAGGGCCACTGTAGTTAGATCGCAGACACTTGGACATATGAACAATTAGAATCGACCAGCCATCTCAGGTGCGGTTTTAGCGGCCTGTAGCGTGTACAGGTAAGAAATATATGTTGAACAAGCATCAAGAACGAGGCACTACTGTTCGACTGTTCTGTGCTTGACTGATGCTCATTCTCGGGCCTAAGCATTTCCGCCTCTGATGTGGTACACAGCATAGAGGAGTTCTTGCTCTGCGAATGTGACTGCCAATAAGCATCCCGGAATCAGAGCCTATATGCAATGATCCAATCATTATTGGACTCCTCCCGTTACATTCACCCTGGGGAGGAATGGAGAGCACTTATAGTAGATGTGGTATGTGTTTGCCTAGTGGCATTCAATTTAGAGCGAGAACATAGCCTACGGCGCAGCTGAATACTCAGGCTGAAACGGAATATGTGAATGTTGGAGACTTTCCATCAAAGCATTCTTTTACTGAACATTCTTCGCATTGTGTGCTCTAGAGAGTGATCGGCTGAGTGGTCGATCACAGAGGTCAACAAGGCCGATACACAGGCAGCAGTGCGTGATGGGGATCACGTGTTAGTACTATATAACCACACTCGTGATCATGGCTTTCTACATGAATATGGTCACGGTTCCATGCGCAACAGAAGGCTATATCGGGGCAACAGGCGGTCTCTGAACATGTGCTTGATCAAGCCTGCAAATCATCTAGTGCTCCCACAATAAGTCTTATATTCCCTCATTGTTCTACTAGTTTCAACATCTCATTGCCGATTCAAAAGCAAAAGAATGACTTCGGTTTGATGATGCTCGCAGCTGAAGGAATGAATGTTGAGAAACTCATTTTAGCAGGAGAAAGGAAACCATCATATTGCGCTCCCGTTCTATCCAAGGAAGGAAACCGCATCGTCATGACAATCATTTTATACGTTTTGCTGCCTTCTTGTGAGTTATCCTTAACTTCAGAGAGAACTTCGTCATGGCGCAATACGTACCCAGCACGGCCTGGCGCGAAAACCTAATCAAGACGGTCCTCTGATTAGGAGAAAATGGAGATAAGGTGCAATGGCCGTGTGTCTAGAACAATCTGCCTCGAAGGGCAGCCAGAGGTGTACTGTATAACTCCCGACGGTATCGCCTACAAACATGCTGGCATGTTCGCTCGAGCAAAGCTGAGCCTACAAAAGCGGCGGAGAAAAAAATTCTAGGAGCATGGGAGGAGCGAGCCGAGCACACGAGCATGCTTTATCCAGCTTATACATACCTAGGCTTGCGCCCCCACACATCCGAGCTTTCAGAGGTCCCGGCGGCTGTAATCACGAGCTCTCGTCAACGGGAAAATGTCGGCGGCACCCGAGGGGAGACACCGACCTTCATTTTACTAATGAAAGGCGCACTAGTTCGAAATCGATGAGGCCAGACGCGTCCAATTACATGCTCTACCTTTATCATTCGTCCATGTGCATATACCTTCACATGACAAGGCCTCGTAGGTGCTTCAGATAAAGGCCGCTACGAACGCCTATATATCTAGCCGACTCTCCGGCAACGAGCCGATACTCTCGCTTGCACTCGGCCGAGATTTTCGCTCAAACTTCGATCCAAAGCGAGAGTGTTGATGAGAGCAAGAATTCTCGAAATTTCTCTCCGCGGGCCTGAGTTTTGAACGTGGCCACTATTCCCTTTATTTATCACGTTCTCGATAATTAGACACAAGCTCTACTCGACGACAGGATGGCCCTATGTGACTGCTGTAACGTGGATGTTGCACCTCCTACCACGTCCAAACGTAAACTTGTATCCGCCATGACGCCTAATTATAGCTTTACAATCTGGCCAAATCAACAGGCCGACATTACGGGATCAAAGAAAGCTCGAGTACTTAGTCGACGAGTCGAGAGAAAGTTGGGTACAGAAAGAATTGATGAAAAGATTGTTCACGATCAACCGGCAGCGCCTATTTTTGATTACGACCAATTCCATCAGTTTATATTGGCCACTACTATGGCCGCTGCCACTGTGGCCTATCATCAGCAGCAACAGCAGCCGTGTACGGACTCGAGTACTTACTATCAAGTGCTGCCCGACATGCGAGTGGTCAAGTACTTCTTCGACCATCAAGAGACTATGCGTTTAGCTTTCGCCATGCCCATTTGGCGGTCGATCATCGTAGGGGAATACGTCTATTTTCCATCCGAGAGCAAATGGATATTCGTCAATGCCTGCACGGATGATCTGTGCGATGCCATCGATGAACAAACGAATCGTACGTACGGTGCCATACGGGAGATACAAGCAACTCCTAAATCGTCTCATTCCATGCCACCTCCGCATTACACCAAACGAGTGGTTCCGAAAGTTCGATACTGCGCTCATCGATCACACACGCCAAGTTCGAATTTCGCCGAAGTCGTACATCGGGAACCGGTCCGAGAAAATTGGAATCTCCTAGTTAGTAAGCTGCTAGCGATTAAATATGAAAATGATTCGAAAAGCCAAGGCCGACGGAGTCGTAGTTTATTAAGTCACAGTTCTTATCAGTAATCAGTCCGAAGTATGTAAATATGGCAAATGTGATCACGAAAGGCCCGGTGCCCTTCATCTTTTCAAGACATTGCGTGTTCGCGTGATTTGTTTAGACTAATGGTAAAGTAGTTGGTTTTTCAAGGTTTCTTCTACTAGATTGTGCATTGTAGAAATTTTGATATGATCTGAAGTGGAATTGATCATGAGGGGTTTGTGACAAGTATTGTAATCGAGCTTGATATACGTGTTCCTTCGATCTGGGTGGTTTTGTAGCGTGTTGTCGTTGCACCTGGAGTGCCTGCGGTTATACGGTAGAATATCTGAGATTTTTTAACTGACGGGTCTATGATCTGAAGAAAATTATTATAAACTCGATTGTCTATCATTATCCGAAGGAAAGTTTTAAAGAGCAGCATTGACGCAAAATAATACGATATGTCCGGAGTCGATTGATCGTCTAACCGGATGAGGCAAGTGGCGAGCCAGGCAGTAGAAAACCTAGCTTGCCTGGTCAGACATATTGATGAGGTGATAAGCTCTGGAAAATTCATTTGTCCTTTGAAAACACACGATCAATGAGCCACCCATGGAGCCATTGTCTTTTTAAAGTACACAGAATTGACTTTTTCCCAAGCATAATCAAACAAGGTTTCTTTTGTTTTCTAACGGTTCAATATTCTCCGGAAGTCTAAAATATATGAACAAAAGTGTTATCATGCATAATCTTTATCTGGACACTGCATATCCACTTGCGCGACTCGTTTCGTCTATCAGTGACAAAAACAGTGCAACCACGGCACGGCAGGAAAGTTGGTGCTATGATAAATATACGGCCATCCCATTCATGTGGTACGATTCATCAAATAACGCGACGCTCCGATTGTGAATTGCCTCTCGCCCCTGTGACTGTAGATATGGTATTTCAAATCGTGCGAATTCGAATAAGCTTTCAGACAAAATTCGCAATAGTAGGTCTTCCGACTATCGGGATATTTCCAGAGGTAGCTCGGCTCCTTGCCCCCAGCCGTTATGGTCTCCTTGTATTCAGGCTCCTGCTCATCGTCGGGATGTTTGTGGTAGAGCAGATCCGTATACTTGTTGAACGTTCGACCACACATACATTTGTATACTTTCTCTCCTGAAATGGAGGACTAGCAATTGATGACCTTTTTGAAAGAATGCTCGGGCGTGATTAATTTCGAGGTATTGATTAGATCTAGCATGACCATAGGCGTGGCGCGGGGAGGCGCTTACGTCAGAATGCTATAATAAGACGAAAGCAACTCGAAAATATTTCATACACTGATAAGGCAATTTACTCTGCGCTTGATTGAGTCCCCACGTACACTGTCTGGTCACACACCGGCAATCCATTGTCTGTTTAGGAGGCAGGTGGTGGTCAAAGGTCTCCACATCCCAGACAGACTTGTCCGAGGCCACCTACACATGTCTGCCAAAACAACTGGCCCTCACCACTCAAGCGTAGAAAGCAGTATGCATACCTGGCACGACCCTGTGTTGAAGACTATGCCCTTGCAATTCCGAATAATAACGGAACGACATGCCACAACTGGGGCACACGTACGGTTCTTCCACGTCGTGTACTCGTTCATGGGCTTTTAATGTATTCAAATATTTATATTCCAATCCACAAAATCGGCACCTATATTTTTGATCTTTCGGGTCCTTTTTAGCAATTTCAAAGTCTTCGTCATCCGAATCGGCCAATCTGGATTTTCCAGCCACTACATGATCGACATCTCCATTAGCTTGCACAACAGTCGTTTTAGGAATAGTCGATTTCTTCTCACCATCTTGATCGAGTTTGTAAAATTCTTCGTTGAACATGACGATTGCTTGTGTAGTTCAAACGGGTTAACCTGATCCTCTCTGCCCGTCCGTCCCTCGTTAGATTGGGTATGCAAAGAAGAAAAGAAGCTATGCAAAGACGAGCCAAGGCGAATGTAGTAGAAGAACGAGCGACGGAACGAGATGCGGCCGCAGTCAAACTTGCCGTTTGGCTACTTAGACTGCTGCCCCTTTCCTACAAGCTAAAAGCTGAAACTTTAAAATAGCGACGAAAGCTAGCGGTAGTAGAGGCGAGCAGAACGGTGAAATCGAGGCGTCTTTATGGTGAATAAGCATTTGGAACCTTCCAGCGGCCATTCCGACTCGAATTTCACTTGCATGCCTCGATGTTGAGTCGGCAACGAGTACGCCACTTTTTCTCTTCCGCCTACATATCGTACAGAAAAAGTTTGCATTACTAGATAGAAAGGCGGTACAGAAAATCGGTGCTACCTGCTTTTTCTCTAAAGTACTGTCTTACACGAGGTATAAATAGAAGATTTCCAGAACGCTGGTTTTGTAAATTTAGAGGTCCTGGATGAAGGAGAGTGGAAGCGAGGGGGTAGAACTTCATGAAGGCTAAGTCGAATGCCTTCACTGCGGAATGCTCTCTGGGGATGGAGCAACAGACAGCTAAGTAGCCCCTTCTAATTCACATCTTGGACCAGATTTATTGCAAGTAAACTAGCTTTTATTCACATCCGACCGTATATCCACTCCAGTCGCACTTTTTAACAACCTTTTTTACAACCCAATTCACGATCTAGTTTCCCAATATTTCAAATTTCATTTAAAAAAACCCAAAGGAAATTTCTTTCCGTCTTTTTTCTCATCAATCGTCGTCTTCTTCTTTGGCTAAAAATAACAGCCTTATCAACATGATAACTATTAAGACTGTTAAGAAAGTACTGGAAGAATCTTGAACGAGCACGTCAGATTTTCATCGACGCACATGGCCGCTGCTGCATTATCGAATTCTCCGCAGTAGTTCTATAACAGCCAATAACATTACGACACGAGGTCGGGTCTCTGAAGTTGGCCTTACCGGTGCGCTGAATATTGTTACCAGCTAAAACAGGTAATGAGAAACGTTATCAGTCGCTGGTTTAACTGCCTACATCCTAAGAAAGAAGACTAAAATTGAAGATAGCAGGCACTCAATCAAACATTTACCTGACGATCAGCAAAGAACTGATAGCCGTCTTCGACCACTTGATGTGCACGGACGATTAGAGAGAGACCGTGTCTGCGCAGAAATTGACGTATGACATTCGCCCCGTATGTGTAGGAGACGCCACGATCGTTTTCACCCCAGCCTTGAATATCCTGCAAGTATAGATCAGGCCAACGAGGATTATATAATCGAGCCTCTGACTAGTGACATATTGTGTAGGTCACCACTTAAACCTCTGGTCTGCCCCAGAGTGCAAGGATGTAGGCTGTATGGAAGTCAAAGTTTGAGTTTTGAGTGGTTCACGATATCCATAGTAAGATTTGTCATTTTGCCGTACAGTATATTGTTGATCGCCCACTTTAGTTAGATTGTGCCTGTTATGCCTCTGGGCGATCAAAGCCCGTGAACGAGGCTACAGTATGCAATGACTGGCCTGTACCAACACACCAAGGCATCCTGAACCGAAGTCCTCGGACGATGGCGAATGGGCTTTGATCCTGTTGGCACTCGTATTCTCGCCTGGCATCTATCTCTCCACCACAGGAATGCGATGCACTGGCTGAATCAGTCACAGCCAGATAGCGGTTCAGCAGGGCTCTCCCAAATCGATCTTCATCGATGTGTCAGTTTGTGAAGTAGAGCAAAGTCATTTGCTTGCTTAAAAACCGCCTCAAAACTTTCTAAACTTCCTCCTCAAATTTATCAAAACCTTCTCAAATTCTGGTCTTGAAAGATGCTAGGAACCATGTAGAATTGAGCTGAGAGAGTTGAGAAATTCGCGGTTTGGACAGCTATCACCGAACATGTCGCCCCAAAATGAAGCTCCCAATGTTCTCTGCTATGCGCCCTTTAGTCAAGCAGAAGACCCCACACAAGACATTCAGTAATATTTCAAAAGCCTTTCCAAATGTAAGCCGCACCTCTCCGTGCAAGTGGTTCCTTCCCCCTCATCCGCATGGCAAGTGTGTTTCCAGCACGTGAGTTGTTTCCACGTGTCTTGCCCGTCCTGGCACAGGATCAGATCTAGCCAGATCAAACCGGTATCTCTCCATACTGGTTCCAGGCCGTCGGCCCACCTGACACGGTGCGGTCTCTGAGTCCTCAGTTCACGTTGGTGATTCCGTCTAGTACGGCCGTGTCCGGCTACTAGTGTTCGGCTACCTCTCGCCCTTCATATAACTGCTCGTGTATTCGTGTACGATCAACCCATCGTGGATGTGTCCGCTATTCGGCATAGTAAACCTCGTGCGTTGCTATTGTCCGGCTATTGGGACCGCGCAGTGAGTGATTCGAACCTGCAGAGACCCGTGTAAGCTCCCCCTCCACCCGTGCGAGGAGTGGAAGTCCCACAAAGGCCACTGTGGGGTCTGGACTAATGTCGGAACTGGGGCTGAAAGTATAGTTTGTGGATTAAAAGTGAACCCTGGACTTTCGACCAATCAGCTGTTTTAATCGGAAGATATCCCTTCTAGTCTCCTGGCAGCATGCTTGCGTTCTTACCCCATCTGGATCACTCCACACCAAATCGCACAAAATACCACTCTTTGGCACATCCACCGGCCTGCGCGAATGGCGAATCTGAAGTGGTAAGAAGTTTCTAGCACTGAAAAAGCGATAAAAACAAAATGTGCTAACCTGATCGAGGGAAGAAAGATCGGGTGATATGCCGCCATGCGCGCAGAAAATGGCGTCCTCGACAACTGCAGCCATGGGCAAACAGTTGAAGACGTCGTTGAAAAGCTTCCATAGCTTGAACGTGTACCGCCTTTTGCATTCGTCGAAGAAACCATACATTCTAAAATGTTTACTCTGTTTCTTGAAAGGGAATCGAACTCTCACGGCTGGGATTACTAGTCCAATGTATTGACAAGTATTTAGTTCAGTGACAAAGACCTGTGGTAATAAAATTCTATGGTCTCTGAGGAAGCGAGCTACAGTGCAACGTGCGTCCTGGACCAGGCACCGACTTCCTTGGAGGATGGCGGGTGGGCTGAGCCCTGTCGCCGACAGGGACCTCGTCTCGGCTGTCGGCTATTGGTGTTCGACAGCCGAGACTATCAGCTCGTTTGGCTTCCGTCTCTCCACTAGGAGCATCTCGACGGTACTGCGTGAGGCACCCACGGCCTGGCTAAGATCAGCGACTGTGTATGGTTCGAAAACCGATCTCCATCACCGGGGATCGAACCCGGAACGAGTTCAGCCGCCCGCTACCTTGCAATTTGGCTAGACGAACGCTGAACCACTGTACCACCGCATATAAGGCGCAAATGATAGAGCAGATATTGCTCATAGTGTAGCAAGTCCTAGTAGGCGTAGGAGGGAGGTGGCCGACCGAAGTCAGCGGAATAGGCAAGTCTTGCGACTATACCTACGGCTGAAACATCAACCCGAGGGGTTGACGTCTCCCAGCCAGGGGAGAGTATCGATTACTCTCTCCCACTCGCCATGGCCTACCAGGCATGAGGGTTACAATAGTCCCACTCAATCGGATTAGTGCGTTGGCATCGTTGAGTTCAAATCCGACTAAGTCCATCTCTTTGTCAATAACGATTTCGAGAGGTTTCTGATAAAGTGCTACATTATTTCAGGTGAACCCATGTGCGTGGTGATCCGATGATTCCTCCCCATACTACATATACTCACCTGTTCACTGTTGTACTTTCATGATTTCCTCGAAGCAAGAAAAAATTTTCTGGATACTTGATCTTGTACGATAATAATAAACAGATGCACTCTATAGATTTTTGTCCTCTAAAATTAGATTCGTCAGTCCACCTGTGGCATGGCATGTGGTAATCCCAGTCCTTCACCTATCCACATAGTCACCCAAAAACAAGTAATTGGTCTTCGGAGGATATCCGCAGTTCTCGAAATGACGCAGCAGATCCAAGTACTGACCGTGTATATCGCCCAAGATCGTGACAGGTACGCTCAGTTCCAAAAGCATAGGTTGACTGAGTAAAATTGGTCGAGCCATAGCGCACACTCCCACAATCATACTTTGAGGTAGGGGCACAGGCTAGAAAAGGCAAGGACGCATCTGTTACGCTTTAGCGAGCCGACTGTCTGCCTATCGGGACAAGTGGAATCCAACCTGTTGGATTGATTCATCGCAATTAATCTTCGGCTTCTAGAATTCAAAGACTGTTTTTCTGAACTGACAGGTTCGAAAAAAATCGGCATTGACACAGACTCTATATAAAGCCGATCCCACCCCATTCACATAAAAAGCCAATACTGTGCTAATCTCCTCATGAATCCTTAGCGGCTACCATTGGGCTATGTTAACCCAGAGGCTTCAGTAAGGATTTGCCCGGATCTTTGGGGAGAGCATGGATCTTTAGCAAGTCCGAGATTTATACGGATCTTCCGTGGAAAGAGGAATCTGGGAAGTTTTATACGTGGCCCCGAGGCATCAACTACGTTACCCCTTCATGGGATTCGTCCCAGGCTCGTCATGAGGCGAGGACCGAAGATGATGGCACGCCTATGAAATCTGTTTCACATACCCTTTCTTCCGTTCTCATATCCAACAACTTCTTAATGACTTCATCCACATTAAATTTTTCGAGTATGTGCATAGCGGAAGCACCGAGACTGACAGCGGATGGTGTTGGACTCGTGCCATGATCTAGTTCGTCATCATCGTCCACCACAGTCGTAGTACTGTCCAAAGACTGACGTCGAATACCCACGACTCCAGTCATGGCAATCAGTAGGTTAGGTACAGATCGAAGGCTGCCAAAACACTTTTTCCGAGCAATAAGAGAAACAAAACTCCCTAGCACAAGTATCGGCACTGTGTTCCCAAATGACTGACCTATTCCTTAAGCGTGTACGTGTATGCCACCGACTCGAGCGGCAATGACGTGAGTTGACGTAAGCATTGCTAATAACTCTCCGGTGATAATGAATTTAATGATAGGGAAGAATGGTCCTTTCTAGAATGTTTCTAGCCTAAATATACGTGTCAACATTGTGATTATCCCCTCACCTCACTTATCGTCGCGGCGAGATCGTCCTAATTTGCGTCATGAGCACGAGCACATAGACTGTACTGAAAGCTTTTCGATGGCTCCTCTCCCCGACAGGACGCTACCCTTCCCTTAATCATTTCCTGTCCGATGAGAAATCATTTTGTTCCTCAGCGGTATATCGATCTCGTCATATCTAATTTTTGTCATGCCTCGAGGCTTCTTGTCCGAGATGTCAGAGAGCAGATAGTTACCACATGTTTATTTTAAAAATGAACTCCCTTCGAATCGGTATTGTTAGAGCCGCGCCGGCTGTCATGCCATGCGCACTGGATGCTAAATGTGAAAAACGAGGAATAGCTGTAGAGCTAACGAACATCGTCTGTGGACAGATGCGACTGAACTGTACATACCAGTGATACTATGGATTTAACTTCGGCGATGTGCTTTCAGGGACGAATGCCACGGGAATGCTGGGCGCAGTACAACGAGGTGAATTTGATACTTTCGTGCCCGTTTTCGCGCCCACATATCGTCGAATTAAAGCTGTCGATTTCAGCGATATATTCCATTACGCGGACGAAGTCTTAGTCACGAGACAGCCTAGCGATAAATCGATCGATTGGAGTGTTGTTCATACTTCATAATGGCCCATTTGGTGTGGTTTAGTGATAGCTCTTTTTTGTGCGCATTATTCATCACTGTGGCTGTGCATACCTTCCGATTTGAGTTGATCGGACGGAGAGTGGGTGTATCAAGTTGTAGGATACTCTCGCTCTTCAAGGCCCTGACAGCCCTGATCGTGTACGAATATCGAAGACAACGTCGACCTATGCTCGATTCCGTTCGAGTTGTGATTGGGTGCTGGACGCTTGGTATCGTGGCTCTGACCAGTGCGTACACGGGTGTTCTATTCTCTCAAAGTGTTTCAGCTGGTGTCAGCCTACCGTACTCTAACTTTGCAGAATTTGTTGAATGCCTGGAATCGAGTCAGTGCCGTATGATTGCAAATAGTACATCAAATAGCTACATGGAAATTCTGCTGGCACGCAAAAAAGATTTGGGGGCAAGGATTTTGAATAGTCATGAATATAATCCAATGCTTTTCTGGCATTCAGCTGAGATTCTTCAAAAAATTCTAAAAGAAAGAAATAATTTGGAACCTGCCTAAAGAATCTGGTTACATTGTCACTGAAGGGAACAAGCATTGTTCCTATTACATTACTGATGCACCCTACAAGGACCCCCTGGCATTCCCTCTTCAAAAGAGGTCACCTTTGCTTGCTGGCCTCAATCGATTGGCGGGTATCTTTCGAGAACAAGGTCTGACAACGGCGACACTGTCGAGGTATCGTGAACCAGTTCTGTGCGGTGACGGGAACAGTCCGATGCGAAAGAGTACTTGGCAGGCGTGTCTGCGGGTGATGTTTTACTTGTACATCATGGGAATGTGTGTAGCCGTCTTTGCAGTTATTTGCGAGGCAGGGGCGCACCATGGACGGAGGCTATATAATATGAGCGTGCATGCTGTTGGGCAGGGAGATCACACTTGACAGTACATTACTGAGTCAGTACGTGCATGGAGCTCCTTGGAAGGTTCATGGTCCAGCGCTGATCGCCGAGCGAACGCATAGGGATAGTCAGTGAAGATCGGTCGACGACAGGTTGCTATGTTGTACTTGCCAAGATGTGAATGAGGAGTGACCAGTGGTGCCGAGTGATCCTTTGACCACCGCACCAGTTGACTTACGACTAGCTCGAGTGCCTACCCATGAGTTCTTTGCTACCTGCAAAAAGATGGAGAGCGGAGGGCGAATGTTGAAAACAGTGTTCAAAGTTTTTTTGAAGTTCATGGTTGGGAGTGTATTTTAAAAATTCAAAATTTTTCTTGGTCTTTTGTATTGTATTGTATTGCACATGTAAAATATGAGTAGGTATATGAAGTAACGAGAGATTTGCAAAGCTGCATCAGTACATGTATGAAACATAAGCACAACATGTGTCAGGCAATACATGCTGTCAGGCATTATTACATGGCATCTTTGACTCCTTTTGCGACCAATGCGTGTATTTAGTCGAACGATCCAATCCAAAAATTTTTCGTCAATTCGATGAAATGTTTTGCAAAGAAGGAATTTTAGACTTTGCGGTGCACTATGCATGGGTGTGGGGCATTTCTTTGGTTCCCATTATCAGCAGATTCATTAGGTTTAAATCCAAGATCATCCAGAATAAGAGACCGTTTGAAAGGTGAGGTATCTACCCTATTTTTCCTGCGTTCAGTCCGAGGATGTGGCAGCGGGATGCTTGTGTGCCATTTCTGTCGTTAGAGAACAATAAATGCTTCACACCCATGCCTGATTACTACTTCGTCGTTATAACATCTCCCCGTCCAGAAAAGTAAGTTTCGCTTTTGGAAGCCAATGCTGCCATGCACAAGGGATCACTTCAAATGGTAGTCCGAATCCACATCGGGCCTAAAAACCATTTTGGGAATGGCCATCGCTAGACCTGGATAGAATTCCGAAATCTCTGATTGTCACTCCACAAAGAATACGACATTGGCAATCAGGCATCCTGCATCCATCTCATACATGCTCCTGGTAACCCTCGTGCCTGGTAGGCCATGACGAGTGGGGGAGAGTAATCGAAACTCGCATTGGCTGGCAGAAGTCAACCTCTCAGGTTGATGCTTCAGCCGTAGGTAAAATCGCAAGACTTCCCTACTCCAGTCGGAGTTTATGTCCTGCCGACTTCGGTCAGCCCCCCCTTCGCCTGCCAGGCTCGGTTACATTCCGCACAGTGCCGCGCCAAATGGTACCTTTGTACAGTAGATCTAATCGAAACTGCAGCAGAAGAATGAATAGACAAAAATGATAAAGGCATGCAGACACGCAGTGACATACTGTTCAACTAGTCTGATAATCGTATGGTAGGGATATCCTATTTTATAAAACGCACGATAATCTGACATATGTACAGCAAATAGAAGAGCATGATCACTTGATGCTGTAACACGTGTGGTCCGTATTGCTGGAGAAAAAGATCGGTGAGCCGGCCGGCCTCGTGGCTTGGTGGGTTGGGCGTCTGCCTCTCACGCCAGGTGCGCATTTACGGGCGAGTATTCGACTTGCGGGCCGGTAAATCATTTCGTGTAAAATGTGTCCCTTCACCATTGGTGATGAGGTAAACATGAACATGAAGCTTTAGCTTATCGCCAAAAAACCAGCGCAACCACCAGTCAAGTCTTCCGGCCTACATAGTCTATGCCTGAAACATCACCCTGACGGGTGACGCTCACATGCTCCTTGCCAGACAAGCCTCTACACTGCTTTGAATAATCAGCCAGAGATCACCGTATGAAAACTCCATATACGACGTAGCGTACTTGGAAGCAGTGCTAGTCCAGTGCGCTGTGAAAGCGACTGCCATGCCTTTTTTCTAGACCTTGCCCTGCAGCACTACACAGTAAAGCATGTCGAATATTTCCACACGAATTCAGTACCATCATTCTAATCACTGTCACTCACCTTCTACTGTTTTCTGCCAAACGTAACCAACCAGAACAAACATGGCTATGTTAAAACTTGGTCAATCAACTAAACCCAGAGAGTGCGTTATTCAGAGCAGCAACTTTTGCTATTTTAGTAAATGCGCAGACGGCGTCGCTTTTAGCTAAACTAAGACAGATGACCAACGTTGTTTCGGCTGAATGAGAAGCCACCAGAAGCAAAAGTAGGTGGCCCATACGCGTACATTTCTCTGCCTGTCGACCGTTTTTGCTCAGCGAGAATCTAAAAGAGAAAGTACATCAAGCATAAGGAATTTACGGATCTCTATTTAAGGTAGTGGACAGCACCCGCACAAACTGGTTTTAGCGCAGATCATATTTAGAAAAAAGGCCCGCCACTTTCGACTGACATTAAGAATGACTTGAACAAACGGAACAGTGAAAAGGAGATGACACCTATTTCTTTGTTTCAGTCATTGAACTGAAGAAGATGCCCCAGATTGGGACTATAAAATGACCAATCTACGTTTCTGTAGTCAGTGTGTCCAGGAACAAAGATTTCATCAGGATGTCAGCCTCAGCCTACATCGCCGGCATTACTGCCACGGTCATCAGCTTCATCACGCTGTTGGCCTGCATCGTCATGGTGCCTACCATCTACCAAAAGGCATCCCAAATCCAAGCCATGGTTGATAACAGCATGGGCGAATTCAAGGTTTGAAATGCAACATCTGCCTGGGGAGACAACACTGGTGTGACTACGTACCTCTTTGTAGATCATCTCCGACGAAGCCTGGGGCGATATCGCCTCCATCAAGTTCCCACGCCAACAAGCTGAGCCAGTCAGGAAGGCTCGTCAAGCCAGCGCCGTCTGCGACTGTAATGCTGAGAACCGCTGCCCGCCAGGACCCAAGGGCTCGCCAGGTAGGCTACCTTGTGCGCTCAAGTCGGACGCTGGAATAAGAGTAACATTTTTAAACAGGCGAGGGCGGAGCCGACGGAACACCTGGTGAACCTGGACGCCCAGGCAAACCTGGGTTGCCAGGCAACTACCCACCAGTGCCGCTCGACGAAGAAGGCAAATGCCGCTGTAAGTATGACCGGAGCCAGAAACTTTTTTCGTGCAGTTGCAACGGTGAATCTACGCTTACAGGGTGCCCACCCGGCTCACCTGGTCAGCCTGGTCCACCCGGACCCAAGGGCCCAGATGTAAGTCTGACCACTCGCACTCTGTCAGTGTGAACTGAACGCTGCTTTTATTGCAGGGGGTCAAAGGCTACCCAGGTCTACCCGGAAAACCAGGCAAACCCGGCCCGCCAGGACCACCTGGCCCACCCGGACCACCAGGAGAGAAGGCCAAGGACGGCAAGCCTGGAGAGAAGGGCGAACCCGGAAAGGACGCCACCGTCGGCGAGAAGGGCCCACCTGGACCACCAGGAGCCAAGGGAGAGCCCGGACCAAAGGGCAACGATGGCGATCGCGGACCTCCCGGCAAACCCGGCGCAAAGGGCAACGATGGCCCACCAGGCCCGCCTGGCCAAGGCAAGCTTGTAGACGCCAGCCCCGAGAGTTGACCATCTAATCGTGAACGATTTTAGGAGGAAAAGCTGGAGACAAGGGACCGGCTGGTCCAGCCGGCCCAGCAGGCCCTGCTGGTGTCGATGCCCACTATTGTCCCTGCCCCAGACGCACGGCCGCCAAAGCTGCCGCCGCCAAGGCCGCCAAGGCAGCCAAGAAAGCCTAAATGCGAACCTCTTCGACAGCCTCTGCGATTATTTACTCCCAATTTCCTTATCAGTAATGAGAAGTATGAACATGATTTGAACCAATTTGTGTCATTTTGTAACAAGTCTCTGATTTGGTTGCTTTCTCTCCTCATCGCCTCAAAATAAAATCCTCTGCACCTTTGATTGTTATAATAAGGACACAGGGTTGCTGTCACTGACATGACATGCTTCAGTCTGTCTGCCTGAGCCGAAATTCATATGCTCACTCAAAGGAAGCAAAACCACAGCGTGCAGTACAGTAGATACTGCACATAAAAGAAGACCAAGCAAGCTAGGGCTGTCAAAGGGCACTTCTGACGAAATTCCCAGCAGGGAGGAAGGAGCCTTCTGCGCGATGCTCGCATCATGTATATACAGTAGGGATACTACCTGCAGTGAATACTGTATAGTGAGTTCGGTGCCCACGTATACAGAGCAGTATTGTATTGTATTAACACGGTGTCCCAAAAATCTTCAAGGCAAAATTTGCAGCCGTAAGATTTGGAAGTGCTGTAAGCCATTGAAACAAGACGCAATTTTGTCAACTACGCAATAAATACTACTCAGTACTGGCCCTGTCAAAGACCGACCTCGCTCAGGCCACCCGCCCCCAGCGAGGACCTCACAGTTGGTCGAAATCATCCAGAATCGAGTTCAACAAAATCCCTAACGAGGGAGAAAAGTGGCAGCTAGGCTTCACACAGTGACGTCATCTGTTCATCGAGTATTGCTCGAGCAACTTCACTTGAGGGCTTATAATCATTTTAATTTGTAGGTCTTTTTTCTCCGCGTTTCATTTATTTCCAAGTGCGCTGATGCGTTTATGTTTGAATAAAGCATGGCATGACATGACATAAATCAAGCAAGGTTCATGGCTTGACCACCGCTCAGATGGCCGAACAGCTCCATCGATCAAAAGCATTGCTATGGCGGTTCGCACCTGAAGATGCTGAAAAAATCACTAGTCTGGTTTTGATGAGATGCCGTTGTTGGCTCAGCGATGCAAGAACGCCAGAAATGATGTAACCTGCGCAGTGTCGTTCAAAGAGACATATCGCAGACAATATACGATCGGTCCAGCAGTCTCAGAACACGAGCGGTTCCATAGTATGGAGCGCCATATCCAAAAATAGCCAACCTCCACCTGTTTTCACAGATATCGGCATGGCAATCAACAAGATGCACTGCGAAGAAGAGCCCATGCAAAGATATGGATTACCAGATGCCAGCCGAGCTTATCCAGACCAAAATTAGGTGTTCCAGCAAGACTCAGCTCCCTCACAAATCGCAGAAACAACTCAGGCATAGTGCAGAGACCATGGTCCGAATTTCATCGCCCATCAAAAATTGCCATTTCTGGCCAGATTTTTAAATCCTGAAGACTTCCGCATATGGGCAATGTCCGAAGAGATGGTCAACGCGAGACAGCATCGAATTATCGACTCGTTAAAGCGGCAGTTGATGCACAAATGGGAAAAATTATTGGCGAATATTGCGCGTGCTGCAACTGATAGTTGGACCGATCGATTGAAGGTAGCTGTGCTCGCAAATAGAGGCAGATTCAAATATTTGTTGAAATAACCTATGTATACATATATGTCTGATAATGTCTGATATATGTTAGATAATTCATGGTTTAAAGTTAAAATGCGCCACAATGTCTCCTCGAGGAGGAAAGCTAAAAAAACATTTGTATAAAGACTTTTGGGACACCGTATTTTTTGGCGCCTTATAAAGTAGCCTCGCTCCGCATGGGAAGGTCAAGGCGAGGCAGAAGCTGATCCTCGTGCTCCTACAACTTGAAGTCTTTGAGACCATCAGGCTATCTTTTCCAATGGAATATGGTAGCCTACTGTAGTACACATGTACAGTATGGCAACACTATTTTGCACATGGAGCAAGGATATGACGCCAATAGCGGTGGAAGGTAGACAGACATTGCGAAATATTTTGACGGAGCTATATGTATGTATAAGCCAGTGCTGGCAGAATGCTGGTATGGACTGAGAACCAGGTGGAAAATGTAGTGACGCCCTGTCAAAACTGGATGCAGATGACGCTATCAGTTATGGTTATTCCGCAGAGATGGCTTGTTAGGACATCACGTTTCACTTAACACAGTCAACATAGCCTTTGTCGTCAGAACACATGACGATCCTCAGTGCGCCTGTACACAGTTATTGGCCGCCGTTCAACTTTGATTGGAGCCAGTCGAAGGTGTGCTGGGCCTGGTTAACCAAACCAGTGTTACCACTCAACAAGTTGCTGATGGCCTTGTGGATGGTGACAATCAAAGCTGCAGTCGTAGAATTCGGATCATTCACTTCAGGATCGAAGAGCTTGCCATCGAGTTTAGCTTGAAGTAAGCTCTTCAGAAGAGCACGGAAGCGGCCTGCGGCTTCATCCTTGCCTTTGATTATCAATGCCTCGATGTCTTGCACTGTCAGTGCCTGCACACCCGGAATTTCAGCGAGACCTGTAAGCAGTGATGGTTGATTGTAAGTCACAGTACAAGTACCACTGACTTACCGAAAGTGACCAAGATTCGGTTAGCATCGTCCGAGGATATGTAGCCCTTGGCGACGACCCTGTTCAATGCACGTGACGCAAAATTGTTGATGAAACCGGCAGAGGCAAAACCAACTGCGATCAATACCAACAAAGCTGTTACCCTCATTCTCGGAAGGAATTTTATAAAATCTCGGTATGATCGACCCCAAGCAGACTGTAAGTGGATTGCTGTCTGTATCACAAGTGTCGTAGCTATATACCAGACCACGATACAATGATGCTGTAACTTGCTGATGTAACACGAACAGGTGCTCAAGCAAATGGCTCTCTAGTTATAGTCAATGAATGGTGTGACGTGTTTTACGTATCTTCAGATGGAATGAGACCTATTCTCCATGTTAGGTGTGTAAATTTAAAATGTAATTCTACTGTGGTTCTAGAGGGACGGATGGATGACATGGCGCGACGAAGACATCGCCTTTGTCACATAATGGATATTTCAATGCTCATGTAGGCATTACCCTAACATCACATTTCGATCCTGGACGAAGCCCTTCTGTACCTTGGTGTAAGGCATCCAAAATTCAGAAGTCACGCAAGGCACTGACGTGGTAGCGCCAATTCAGGCATAATAAGACTCGATTACTCGGGTCGTAGGAGAACTATTGAGTATGAAAATGGCCTCTTTTGGTGTTTCACAATCTTTGTTGAGTGATTTCGCGTGCTTTTTTGTCACAGAGAATTGTTATTCCAAACACTGAAATTATGGCTCACAAGTCCGTATGGCCGACTATGGTTACACAAGTTGCAAGGGCAACTGTACGCGCGTTTAGTCAGCGTAGCAAAATCTAGTTTTCAAAGGACAGGACTTACGAGTGCATCTATCGCCTTCCTTGGTTACATGTTATAAAAAAGTATCATGTCGGGTCAAAAACATCGCAGATATATTCCAGAAGCTCAAGAAGACCTGATGATACCTATGTTCTATGCGAATCAATCCAGTTGGTATATATAGGATGTGCCTTGTTCGGTCAGAGTCACGCTGGCTGTGAAGAAGATAAACAAACCCTCGTTCCACAGCCATTGACAGAGGAGCAACCTCTGTGCGCCTGCGTGTGCGGGGTGTGTGAATGAATATCTCATGTTCAAAAAAGCAAGACAAGCAACACAAGGCGAGACATAAGAATGCATATTTATTGAGAGGACGTTAGAAATGACAGGTAGAAAATGTGGGAGTTAAAAAAAAACATAAGGTTTTTTGTTTCGCGTGGTTCTTACTGTTGCTTGGATAAGTAGGAATGGGTAACTGATCGTGAGATGACATACACTTGCGTTTAGGCTTTCTTGGCAGTCTTGGCGGCCTTGGCGGCGGCAGCTTTGGCGGCCGTGCGTCTTGGGCAGGGACAATAGTGGGCATCGACACCAGCAGGGCCTGCTGGGCCGGCTGGACCAGCCGGTCCCTTGTCTCCAGCTTTTCCTCCTAAAATCGTTCACGATTAGATGGTCAACTCTCGGGGCTGGCGTCTACAAGCTTGCCTTGGCCAGGCGGGCCTGGTGGGCCATCGTTGCCCTTTGCGCCGGGTTTGCCGGGAGGTCCGCGATCGCCATCGTTGCCCTTTGGTCCGGGCTCTCCCTTGGCTCCTGGTGGTCCAGGTGGGCCCTTCTCGCCGACGGTGGCGTCCTTTCCGGGTTCGCCCTTCTCTCCAGGCTTGCCGTCCTTGGCCTTCTCTCCTGGTGGTCCGGGTGGGCCGGGTGGTCCTGGCGGGCCGGGTTTGCCTGGTTTTCCGGGTAGACCTGGGTAGCCTTTGACCCCCTGCAATAAAAGCAGCGTTCAGTTCACACTGACAGAGTGCGAGTGGTCAGACTTACATCTGGGCCCTTGGGTCCGGGTGGACCAGGCTGACCAGGTGAGCCGGGTGGGCACCCTGTAAGCGTAGATTCACTGTTGCAACTGCACGAAAAAAGTTTCTGGCTTCGGTTCATACTTACAGCGGCATTTGCCTTCTTCGTCGAGCGGCACTGGTGGGTAGTTGCCTGGCAATCCAGGTTTGCCTGGGCGTCCAGGTTCGCCAGGTGTTCCGTCGGCTCCGCCCTCGCCTGTTTAAAAATGTTACTCTTATTCCAGCGTCCGACTTGTGCGCACAAGGTAGCCTACCTGGCGAGCCCTTGGGTCCTGGCGGGCAGCGGTTCTCAGCATTACAGTCGCAGACGGCGCTGGCTTGACGAGCCTTCCTGACTGGCTCAGCTTGTTGGCGTGGGAACTTGATGGAGGCGATATCGCCCCAGGCTTCGTCGGAGATGATCTACAAAGAGGTACGTAGTCACACCAGTGTTGTCTCGCCACGCAGATGTTGTATTTCAAACCTTGAATTCGCCCATGCTGTTATCAACCATGGCTTGGATTTGGGATGCCTTTTGGTAGATGGTAGGCACCATGACGATGCAGGCCAGGAGCGTAGTCGCGCTGATGGCCGTAGCCGTAATACCAGCAATATAAGCTGCCGCGTACATGTTGATTTCGCTACTTCTGGAGGGACCACTGACTACAGCCTCCTTTAGCGGTCATTTTATAGTTAAAATCTGGGCCATACCTCTACAGCTCAATGACCGAAACAAAGAAACCAGTCAGTGTCTTCTTCGGAATGTGCCCACTTTGATGCTCGCGCTGAAAAAGTTCGTTGTTTCACAATTCGAGCGACTCTTCATTAATACACTGGCGTCTCACCTGTAACTAGTTTCGCGCGGGCAGCGATGTCCAAGTTTTGCACACTGGTTTTTGTTATGCCTGACTTGTCTTTTTTCTTTCAACCATGCCAGAGTCACTGAATTGAATGACCGTTTGTAAAAGAACGCTTTGCGATTTAGCGCGCTTTCTCTTCCATTTCAGAAAAGGTTTGGAATTGAGGACACAATAACGCTCGGGTGTACTGTCCGTCATCGATCAAATTACTAAACTAAATAAGAAAGTGAAGGAGGGGGCGTCGACAAATACTGCATATGGAAATACCTAAGCGCTAATGCCAGGTAGGAAAAGAAGATTTGATGGTGTCGTGCCATTTCTCCGTCAGCGATGTGTGAGCAAATAACTATGAATTGCTTGCTCTTTACGAAATTTGTGCGGCTTCCTTTGTCACCTGCGCAACAGCGGCACATGGAAAAGTCACGATTGCGCATGCAGTATACAGAAGGACAGTAATATTAGATGGCTCACGTTTTTGCAAGTTCGGATTACATGTGCCAAAGGTATAGAACTTGACCGCTTCTCTAGATTGACAACGAGTCCCTCGGCAGTCACCATGACCAAACCATGCAGTGAGAATCGATGGACAAATTTTTCAAAGCGGACCAGTTTCCATGGGTTTCAAGAACTCTACGAATCGAGTTTCCGTTGGCAACGCTGCATTTGGGCTGTCGTAATCTTCGCATTCCTATGTATGTTCTTGTTGTTTGCGAAATTGCAAACCCGTCAATATCTCGATGGCCAAACAGCGACCAAGGTCACTAGGCTGAAAAATGACGAATTCGATCTGGCAACAGTCCTCGTTAAGATTCCCCTATGGTTGTGGATCGATATGGAAAAGATGAAGAGGCTAGGCGTCACTTTTGACGATTTGAGGATAGTGATGAGCTACACTTTTCCTAACTTGGATTACAACTCGACCATTCCCGTGTCGCAAGCTAAGATCAAGCTCAAAGAGAAAATGAAAAAGTATAATTCGAGTACAGCTCTTCAATTTTATGCCCTTATCGCTCGAGATTCATTCGATGGTCTTTATCCTAGTGATAAGATCATGCCCAGAAGCTTTGTAGACACGAGCTATTGCTATCAACTAAACACGAGCAGTGCGATTCCGGGTCTTCTAGGTGATATATGGATGCTGGAGTTCGACTTTGACTCCACGATTTATCAGAACCAAAAAGCAGTGGGATGTGAAGTCAATTTCCATGTGCTCTCGCATGTTATCTGGGGGTTTTCTCATAATGGAATCGACGTTCATTCGTTAAAGTCAAGTCAAGTGTAGGGGCTGACTTCCGTTTTTTGGTCGAAGTAAGATTTTATTCATCTGTGCGTCTGCGCCGAGCAACCCACGTCAGTAGATGTAGGCAAGTAATCGGTTTGGAAAAAAACACAGCTCACTTTGTTTTCAAAGCCAAAAATTCCAGTCCCTGGTAAAATAGAACCCTCGGTACCCGGTTTCATTGACTGTTGCATCGAACGGCTGCAGGCGCGTACGCAGGGGGGGGGGGGGGTGCTTGGGGGCTCGGGCCCCCTACGACCCTGAAAAGTAAGGTAAAGGTAAGCTACCTTTACAAACTTCGTGCAATCCCGGCCATGCGTTTGGTTACATGTCCACTTCATACATTTTTGTGTTTTCGCAGTGCAAGATTCAAAATTTTTGCGCCTCCGGTGGGGCGGATATAAACCCAGTTGCGAGCACAGCGGGTGGCATTGCGGCCAACGGTCCCCTTCCAAACCAGAGAAGTGGGAGAGGGATTTGAGCCCCCGCAGAATCACTTTCCATCGGATCTTATGTCCGACGCCTACCACTCCAGGCGGCATTGCGACCTGGCGTGGTTAAGGCGTCGGTATAAGATGATAACATGAAAGGTTTTTCTTGTATATGGTGAGTACGGTATGCTGACAAAGATGGCACTCATTGCTTCTGTACGATCTGAAAGATTGTGCGCAAATTTTGGAAGGCCAGAAGCCACGCAGAAGCTTTAAGCTTTTTGACTTGAGTTTTTGGCGGGGTTGAAGAAAGTGATTTCTTAAACTAAGTTATTTCTCGCAAATTTATTTAAAGAATCGTGAAAAAGTGTGTCTGCGAGGAGCTAATTTTTGAAAAGTTTCGCCTCCCCACCCACTCTCGGGCGCTTCGCGCCCTCGGATCGCGCCTCCGGCGCTCATTTTGAAATACCAAACTGAACTCTATTTTCTATTTAGCCACATCCGTCTCCTGGACTTTGCGTGATGCACTAAATTAGCATATTTATGCAAATTTTTTTTTGCACCCCACGACCCCCAAATCCTGCGTACGCGCCTGGGCTGCACCACTGCGACCCTGCTAATCTCTGCGGCAACAATGGTTTCATACTCGCATCTTGTACCTGCTTTTCTCCGCATACTAGTCATACACGTATCTGCTGTATGCTGGGAGCACCATGTAAATCTTGACCGCGCTGGTGGGGCATTCTTCAAATCCAAGTCAGCTTTCGCCCTCCCTGATGGAAAATCAAATAATTAGAGCGAAGAGCGCAGAAGCTAAAACCGAGAGGAAATGGCTTTAATTGGAACAAAATGCACACCGATTATGTTATGAGAAAACCCCCGCAAGAATTCTCATTCTTAGAGGCAAGCACGCATCGAGGTTTTTGGGGAGAGGCGTGAAACTTGCTTAGAATAGTTCGGTAGAGAACAGGAAACCTGTCTGAGGCAACAAAAGTTGACACTGACCATTGTCCACTCGGATTTAGGAAATGGTCTCTTGGTCACTCTCTGCCCATCTACACTGTTTGGCGCAAGATAGTCCATCACGTGCAAACTACATATAGCGCAGATAAGGCTGGACAATTCTGTCATTTGAGTCAATTCGTGCTTGCTGTCTCCAAAAGAAAGATTGCATTCCAGATATCCACCGTCTCCGCTCTGAGAAAGTCCCTTCCGATTAGGCAGGGAAGGCCTGAAAGGGGTCGAAAACCGCTTGTCTTCTGACTTCGGCCAGAAATGTAAGAGCTCTGTGGCCCGCAGAGAGGGACTCTTGACGAACAGATTCTGCATTCGGGCTGCTGAGCACGTGGGGTCGAACCCTACCAAGCTCAGTTCTTTTTTGAATTTTTAAATAATTCTTTTTTTGTTCCTCAAGCATGAATTCCTTTTTGTTTGATTATTAATATATACTCTGTTATATTTTTCCTCTAATAGTTTCAAAAATCACTGTTCTACTTTTTGCGCTGAGTTTCTCGTCGTTTAGACATGAAGACGTGCAGTCAGTATTCGTGCATGCAGTTTGAAACCAGAAAAATCTCAACAACATATTACGGAAAATAAATAAAATCAACATTATTATAAAAGAAACTGGCAATCGCCCCGTGTGAGACTGTATTCTGACTTTTGGCATTCTTCAGATGGGCGCTTACAGTCACCCCGGCCGGCACCTTCTCTGTTCACCGTTTGAATCTTACGCCATTTGTGATAAGTGGCTAAAAACGACCTTGCCTGAGGTAATTTCGGGCACCAGAAATTCCCCGAGGCATGTCCTTTAATTAACCTACTGGTAAGGAGAGATTTTACGCGGTGAAGGGGGGGGGGGGGGAGAGAAAACTGCCGTGAGCATATGAGACGTCGAGCGTGCTGGATCTTCGAAATCTACATCTACCGAGTATAGCTCTGTTGCGTCTACTGAACCATGGCTCCGACTGGAATAAACCAACTGCGCTAACGACGAAAGCGCATGCATGATTGGCGCCACATTGTTCTGGCATCTAGTATTTGCCGGTTGTGGTTGGCCATGTTTAACAGTCCCCACAAAGCACAAACTTCGCCAAGTCTTCTAGGCTGCTCCCCACCTGCCTTCACCAAGGCCCACCTTCCTGCCCCGGAGTTCTAAAAACGGTGAGCCTAGAAGGATCGAGAAACGACTATTGGGTTTTCTTTGCGCTTCCAGTTTATCATTACGCCGACCATCCTGACCCATATATACCTTCTGACCACACTGCTGGCAGGTCGTCTGCTTGTGTCGGTCCTGTGTATTGTCTGCTCGATAACGGCAAGCGTATGCATCTTGTAATAAAAAATGCAAATATTTGCCGCGTCACTATACCACAGTCAGCCACCCAGTTTTCGTGAAGCGCCTTTTTTGGCGTGCTATACATTACCACGCCACTAGCCATTTGAACGAGGAATAGGGAAGGATTAAAAGACACTCTTTTCTTGGGATATCATTTTCCTCACCTTGTACTAGCTGAGTTAAACTTGCTGAAACGATCGAAATTTATGGTTTCTGCGATGTGTGTCACTACTGTGCTTCATGATACAACGAGGCTGGCTACAGCAGCGCATACGAGCATGATTTTCTCATCTTACGAGCAATACACACGGCCACCAACGCACATTCACATGGCAACGTGCATATGTCACCAGGCACACGCCACGATCTGTTCGTGTTTTATCAAATCACAAATCGTAAATAATGTTCTTTCGAGGGTGCAAAGGCACATTTTACCCGAACGCGTAATAAAGGTTTTCATAAAGGTCATATCGACGGATAGCTGGCAAATATAATAAAGCACGACCGCTTTTCAAGACCTGAAGGGAAGCGGCAAACGAGCCACAAAAAAACATTTGCAACACATTATGTCAAGAAATGTAGCAGCGAGAAATGCGAGAATCTGAGGGTTTCTTTAATGCTTTTATTCTCACGACTGATCCAACCTAATTCAAACCTTGAAGCAAAATGATTAGTTCGCAGCTAATGCATTCGGTTCGATGCAAGACCATTTTGGTGCAACCTCATAGCGTAACCAGTTTCTCAGTCTGCTAGATTGCCTCGTGCAGTTGACCAGGACTCGTTTAGTACAACGAGACAAGACCCGCCCCGCCAACTTAATCTACCAGAGATCGGCATCATTTGTTTACAAAAAGGGCAACGTTCCCCGAATTCTGTGAAATGTGGCGTTCCGATACGCTCTTGAAAAAGGTCGTGCGGGTTGCGGCAGTAACTGTGTGCACACTAATGTTAGTTATGCTTGTTCACAGCTTTTCAAATGCGGCAATATTTTGTTATTCAAACAGCAACTAAAGTCAGCCGCCTTGCCTACGATAGCACTTTTGAGTTTCCCCTCGTCCTAATCCTAATTCCAAAATGGTTTTGGATCGACACATCGAAAGTGATCAAATATGGTATAACACCTAACGAGGTGAACTAAAGTTGAGTTGAGAAAAACTAAAACAACTAAATGTTTCTGAATCCCTCAAAATTTTCCCGTTGATTGCGCAAGATTCATTCGACGGCACGGCCCCAACCGCATCAACAAATGGCCTAATGTTCGCTGAAACCAACTGCTATTCCTTTTAAATACGACGAAAAAAGTCTTACGAGCACCTTTCTCTGAAACGTGCGTCTAATCCTGCAACGTAACACGCACAATTTTTCCAACGGTCGCAGGCAGCGTTGCATACTAATTGCAAATTGCGGGTAATTCAAGTTGCGCTGTAATGCATATTGAAAGCGCCACAAGGTGCCAAAACTCTTGCTTCATGTTCATGTTCATGCTTTATTCTAATTCATTATTTTCTACAAGCGTATCAGCAACGTACTAGGTATTGCAGCGTTTTTCCTCCCGTTGGAACTCTTCTGCTAGAGCCTAATTACGGTCAGATGATCACAGGTCCGCCACTTTTGGGTTACCTATTTAACATATTTTTGATTATAATAACGTGGATTGGCCAGACTCAGTTTGTTAGAGAAAGCAGCCGCGTTTGGTGCAGCGCGGTTTGGCATTTGTTTTTCTATGTTGCTCAGAAGGCAGAGGCTGGAATCACCCTGGGTTCAATCCCCGATGATAGAGGTCGGTTTGCGAACCATAAACCCTCGCTGACCTTGCACGCCGGGCCGTTGGTGACTCACCTGGTACCCTAGAGGTGCTCCGAGTGGAGAGACGGCACCCCGCCCGCCATCGTCCGAGGAAGTTGGTGTCCAGTCCAGGATGCCCACGTGTGGAGGTGCTCCTAGAGGAGGCACGCAGCGGGAATCTGCAGGTGTGCTTGCCCCCGCACAGCCCTGCTTACAAGGTTTGACTGCTGCCCAGCTGAAGGCAAAAACGGGGTTCAGTCCAAAAAATTTTTTAAAGCAAAAAAGTGAAAGTTTGATAAAGAAAATGTGCTCTATCATACAGAGTTATTCGTTTTGCTTTTATACTTATTCGATTGCTTTTATGCTTATCCGGTTTTTAACAAGCGCATTTCAAAAATTCCCAAACAATCTTTGAGAACTGAAGGCGTAGAGTCAAGCTGTGAAACCATCAGCACATTTGTCCTCTACCAAATTTGTTACTGAAATCAAATTACGGTGTGGTGAAGTGTGCAGATATTAATTCATGAAAATTTTTTTTGAGATATGTCTTTACTCCCCCTTTGAGGGTTGGGGGGGGGGGGGATGGGGGCATTGGCTTGTACGACGTCGTAAAGGGGGGTCAGGTGGAAAACGACAAAATACGATGGGGGAGGGGGGGGTTGGAGGGGGTCAAAAATTGCTGATTTGCATACGACGTCGTATTTGAACCGCCCCTTTCCTCGCCCATAGCACCCATTCTTTGATTCGTGTTTCGGAAGCATGTTCAGGTCGAAAGTAGGTAAAGTCGATTCATAAAGTTCAGTGAGAAGTTTGGTTCCCAAAGACCTCATCGCACGTCAAGCAAGGAAAACCATCATTTCAATGGAAAAATTTGCAATTACGCCAAAGAGATCTTCGGTCGGGAAATGTACTGAACTTCCACAAAACTTGCAAGGAATCATTTCGAAGATCGGAAGACGCGAAACTAATATCGTAGGTCAGACATCATACAAAGTAAAGTAAAACGCAACTAGCAGACGTGAGCACAAGGAGGAGGAGGGAGGGAGGAGGAAGCAAAATTTGAATTACCCGCAATTTGCAGTAAGTATGCAGCACTGCCTGCAACCGTTGGGAAAATTGTGCGTGTTACGTTGCAGGATTAGACGCACGTGCTTACCTCAGTGTAACACTCCCGATCTCTGTACAATTCTGTCTCCGGCATCCAAGCGAGTAAAGACGAGTCGGGCCTGAAAACAATTTCAACATCAAACAACGATTTCTATTCTTTCCCAACGACCACATGTGCACTGCCATTCATGAATCGCTCAATCGCTTGAGCCATTCGAACACCTATTTCGTGATTTTGATCGATCGACTGACGTCGTCGCTTCACAGGTGTCGGAATCGGGGTTGATATGGGCGACGAATTCGGAGACAGCTGATCGCGACCCGAGAAACTGCCGAGGTCATCGGCAACTGACGCCGAGTCTCCACTGGATGGCAAATTTGTGTCTGTCCTAAACCAAAAATCGGATCCAAATTATATGAGGGAAAAGCTTAAAGTCCATCATAAATACACTTACGGCCTGTGGAGTGATAATTCGTCCAAAAAGGACAGCGCGGCCGTGTATTTGCTTTTTCTGACTTCGCTAGCCGCCGATCCAGTTACGCGTTTTTGCTGCTTTTTGTGCTCATCTCGTATCGACTCCCATCTTTTCTTGCACACTTCGACTGAAAAGAGCCAGCTCACATATACTGTAATAATATGCAATAATACACTATGCAACAAATTGAAAAATAAAATCGGCTATCCCACCTGATGTTGTGCACCTGAACAAAAGAATTTTACAGAAGCTCCTACTTGTTTTTTCAATGCCCGACTTCTCCAAAACTTCAAGAGCAATCGATTTCCACGAGTCGGCCTTTTTCTTGCTATCTTTGAAGTCCGCGGAGGCCTTGTCCCACACATTCTGATGCTTTCGTACAGCTTCCAGTAATGGGAAAACCCATACGTCGTCCATTGCTGTGACCAGCCTAAAACTCATTCTTTCACAAAAGCAATCTCTCGGGATAAACGCATACCTGCTCAAATATTAATTTGATAAAATCAAATTGATAAAAAAATAAAACGATCCAAAATTCTTGATGGCCTTCTATTTTTTGAGTCGCCGTGTCCGGCGACGGGGCGGTTGCAGCAAAATGCGACTTTTCTGCAACCACCACGGCGAGGTTGGCCCCGGCGGAGCAGCCCAGGCGGGGCGAAAAAGATTCACATACTCGCGCCGTACTGCCCCGCCGGGGTGCCCCGGCGGGCCCCCGGCGCCGGGTTGGTGAAACTAACTTTTACCCTGTGCGCCCCGGCCACCCGGCCCCGTCCCCGGCAACCCGGCGTAAGTCTGAACGCGCCTTTACGTTGCAGGATTAGACGCACGTTTCGCAGAATCATGGGCGCTCGTATTTTCCGCGTCGAATCGGGAGATAAACGAGGGCTGTCAGCGAGTCGAGGAAAAAGACGAGGAACGAATGGCAGGGCACTTCAATCAAATGCTTGACTGTGCAGTTTGAAGCTTTGGGCTGGTCTTTGGCCAGGCCTCGGCACCATATAAAAAAATGGGGTAAAAATTTGGCGCGTTTTTATAAATTGAAGAGTGGAGGGAAATGTGCTGACGATTAGATAGTTCAGTACTATATACTGTGTGGGCGTGGATGGAGAAGATGTTTTATATTGTAAAGCGTCATGTTACGATATCCCCATTTAGCTATCGAGCATCGTAACATGAAATAGGCACGACCATAGGTAACTTCTTACCGTCGTACAGGACTCTGAAGATATGCTTGCATGTCAAAAATCATTTTTTAACATACCACATTGTCAGTTGAAAATCGCTATGAAATTTTTGACGCGAAAGCACTTTTTTTACAGTTGGCTTTGCGGGCTATGCACTTTGACACTTTGCAAAGACAATTGTTTTAAGTGACCTTCGGTGTGCAGATGAAACGTAGTTGATTCGGGGTTGAGTCACTTCCTAATTACGTTACACTCAATGCTGCTTACCCAGGTTTCGATATGGCTGATATCGCTGAGTTGATCGTCTGCCCCGTCCGAACCTCGCCATAAGATTTCACGTCTTTATTCGATAGCAATACACGTCGTGACCAAATGGCAGAAGAATACGTTCTCTGGTTGCAGCCAGCAAGAGGAGTCCTTTTATACCTGCTGGCTGCGACCTGTTCTGTCCAAAACAAACAACATTTCCCAACATAATCAAAACCTAGGTCACCGAATTTGCACCGCAATACATAGGATCTAGGCCGGGTACCAGGGCGAAACAGGGACCCAGGATAAATAAGTTGCACCACTATCAAACAGACCTAGGTGAGATCCAGTTCCATTATCATCATCCTCACCCGGTGACCTCGGCTCCAAAGTCAATAGAACGTGAACTGGAATTGGAGCGGGAATTCAAACTAACTACATTGCACACGCCCGGCAATTTGAAAGAGATCGTCCTCGATCTTCAACGCTTCTTCTTGATCGGTTCTGTGGAATACCGCCTTGTCTTGGTTGGGTTCAACCGCAGTCCAGCACCCCTGGTCCGAGTGGGTGCTACCATTGATGTGGTTGGAGCGGGCGCTGAGGTGTCTGTGGACGCCGTGGTGCTGACGGTGGGTGCATTGTCGGGATCATTGGACTGCGCCGGTATGACGGGTGGAACTTGCGTCGCAGTAAATGGATCCTGTGGGAGAATGGTGGGCGGTGTGGCTGGCCTGGCTGGTGATGTCGGTGGCGTTGCATACGTCGGCGTCATTGAGCGGTCCAACCTCAGATCAGGTCGCTCTTCCATATACGGCTCAAGGTGCTGTTGCTGTTGCTGAGCCTGCTGTCGTTGTTCTTGCCTCGGTTCCCTTTGTTGTTTCTGTTTCGTGTTGCCTGTCATTCGCGGTGTATCCTCTTCTTCATCTTCTTCATTCGGAGGCGCCTGCCATGGAGCATAACATGGCTTCAATCGGTTGTTATGGACCAACTTGCTGTCGGCAGTGGGCTTGTCGCAAAGTCGGATGACACTGTCCACCAACGTCGGCTTCGCTAAAACGACATACGGACCATCCCATTTGGGTTGCAGCTTTTGACCAAGCCCTTTCGGTACTGTCTGTAACCAGACCAGACTTTTGACTGGGAAATCCCGCTGCTCCCGATTCTTGTCATAGTGATGTTTCTGCCTTTCTTGTGCTTCTCTTAGGTTGCATCGTATGATGGATTTCATGGCTGCAAGACCAGCAGCTACTTGTGCCGCATATTCAGTAGTGGTCTTCCTTTCAGTGGGTTGTACCGTCAATTCACCTGGAATTCTTGGCTCGCGACCAAAGAGGATTTTATGGGGTGAATATTTCAAAGATGATTGTATCGATGACCGATATCCGAACAATATAAACGGCAAAGCCTCATCCCACTGTTGTCCAAACTGCTGGACATATATACCTAGCATTGTACCTATGACTTTGTTGAATCGCTCCGTCAATCCGTTGCACATAGGGTGATACGCTGTTGTGTTCTTTTTCTTGATGTCGCACAAATCGTACACTTCCTTCATCATGGCTGACAGAAATTGCGCACCTCGATCCGATACGAGTTCGTTGCAGCTCCCATAACGGCAAATCACTTCTTGTATGAACGCGGAAGCGACCGTTTTGGCTGTGGCGTCAGGAATAGCCACTGCTTCCACCCAACGGCTGAAGTAATCGGTGAACACGACCACGTAACGCATTTGATTCTTCGTTTGTGGCAGAGGTCCCACCAGGTCTACGCCTACGCGTTCCCATGGACCAGCTGTGAGCGGCATGGGTTGCAGAGGGGCGATGTTGCTACGATTCGGATTTTTGAACCTGGCGCAGTACGGGCACCGCTTCACGTACCTCTCAACATCTTGAAAGTAGCCGTCCCAATAATAGCGCTGCGCTATCTTGTCAAACGTTTTTCCCACCCCAAAATGGGATGCAAACGCGTCACTGTGGCATTGTTCTAAAATTTCGCCCTTCATGTTCTGTGGAATCACTGTTTGATATACCGGCTCCGAGCTTTTGGTCCATTTCATCAGATGGACTAGGATTCCATCTTTCATGATATATCGTGGCTTTTCCAGCAGGAACTGCTTTGCAGTTTGTTCATCTGCGGGTATGATGCCCGCTTCCAAGAATTCAATTCTGGCCTTCAGCCTACTATCGTTACGTTGTTGTAACGCGAGATCTGCCAGTCTAGCATGACTTTCCCATAAACTTAAGTCCAGTTGCGAAACTTCCTTCTCCAATGCGGCTAACAGCACGTTCAGGCTAGCTCGCGATAGGGCGTCGACGTTGTCGTGACGTTTTCCTGGTCGATACCTAATTTCGAAATGCATTCCTCCCAAGTTCGCGATCCACTTGGCAAAACGGCCTTCGTGATATTTGTTCTTAAAGATGTATACGAGCGGGAGATGGTCAGTGATGACAGTGAATTTCTGCCCATATACATATGGTCGGAACAGTTTTATGGCCCAATGCACAGCCAAACCCTCCAGTTCAGTGACTGGGTAATTCTTCTCGCTAGGCAATAATGATCGACTGGCATAGGCTATCGGGTGTTCCACGTTGTTATCGTCATTCTGGGCTAGGATTGCACCCAATCCTTCCCTGCTAGCATCAGTGTAGATCGTGAATGATTTCTGAAAGTTTGGGTATGCTAGGACTGGTGCTGCTGTTAGGCGATCCTTGAGTTCGTTAAAAGCCTTCTTGGCGTCGTCATTCCACACGAATGGTACGCTGTCTTTGGTCAGTTCAAACAACGGTCGAGCTATCCCCGAAAAGCCTTTCACGAATTTCCTGTAGAACCCACACATGCCGAGAAATCGGCGCACTGCTTTTCTATCCTTGGGTTCTGGCATATCCTTAACAGCTCGAACCTTGCTTTCATCAGGTTTGAGACCTTCTGCGGATATGATATGCCCCAAAAAAGGTATTTCCGACTGTAAGAAGCTACACTTCGATAGCTTCAAGCGCAAATTTGCCTTGTGTAACCGTTCAAAGACAGCTTGCAATCGTGCTTTGAATTCTTTATACGTTCTTCCAAATACGAGTATGTCGTCTAGGTATATTAGGCAATGGGTCCAGTTTAGCCCAGCTAATACAGCAGTCATAAGACGCATGAAAACGGCGGGCGAATTCGTTAGACCAAATGGTAACACTTTCCATTGGTAATGACCTCCGCCTGGTACCCGAAATGCGGTCTTTTCTTTATCACCTTCTTTCAGCTTTATCTGTTAATAGCCCGATATCAGGTCCAGGTTGGCAAAGAACTTGACTCCAGACAACGACTGTAATATTTCATCTGTTCGTGGCAAGGGAATTTCATCCCGCAGCGTGATTGCATTCAGCGCTCTGTAATCCACGCAGAAACGATACTCGTTGCTTTTTTTCTTCACCAAACAGATTGGGCTAGCCCATGCGCTGTACGAGTCTTCAATTTGACCTCCTGCTTTCATCTCGTCTATCATCTTGTGAACCACCTCTCTCTGACGAAATGGTATCCTCCGGGGAGGAATATGGATTGGTGGGTGGTCACCTGTATTGATAGTATGCTCTATCTCCACGTTAGCTGGTTTCAAATCCATGGTGCTCGTGGCGAACAGCTTTTTCCTCACCCATCCGCTCAGAAATGCTCTCAGATCTGCTTTTTCCTCCAGGGTGGCATGCGAGTTGTCGAAAGTCATGTTTTGTACATCCCTGATCAGATCTTCAATTTGCTTTGGTTTCGTCTCTGTGACATGCATATCCGTAGGGATGACTTCTGCTACTTCCTCCGCGTATCCCATTACAGTACCAATTGGGAGTGAGACTGGGTTCTGCGAGTTATTCATCACTCTTATTGGAAGTTGACCCCTTCGGGTTTCAGCTAACGCATGGGCTACCAGTACAGTTTTGTCATTTGAGAGTGGCCGGTAGTCTGGTACTATGCACACAGTTCTGTCCGTGTCATCCTGGGTCACCAAGCTTCCCCAGACATATTTTTCAACGCCTGGAGGGATGACTACTGACTCGGCCAATGCGACCACTTCATGGCATTTGTCTCCGCTGCGTATTCCTTGACAGGCTTCGATAACAGTTGCGTTTAAAGGCACTTGTTGCGAAAAATCGAATTCAAGTTTCCCGAGTTTCGACATGAGGTCTCTTCCTATTATCATAGGTACAGGTATACCGTCCAACACTAGCAAGCGATGCACCACCATCCTTCCAAGGATTTGCATCTTGCATGTGACTTGTTTCTTTGCTATTGCAGCTGTACCATTTATGGATTTCATGGGTGCTTGTTTACACTCCTTCACTTTCAGCGCGGGTTCATTTCGTATGAGAGTTTGCAGTAAGGCGTCGCTGATAAAGGTTTTTCCTGCACCTGTATCTAGCAGAGCTCGGGACTGCGTGTTCGCATCGAGAAAGTGAACCAAAGGTACTGCGGCTGGTATGGAAGGTTCCTGTTCGCACTGTGCGCCTAATATTTCGTTGATTTCTGTTGGACTTTTTAGAAACTTTTTGGATTTTTGTCCTCTTGTTGTCCACAAATCAACTTGCACCATCCAGTGCGTCAACACCCAAATGAAAGTCAATCCGTAAGCATTCCACAATAGCCATGTCCAAATTATCACTAAAGCGATCGTGACGGCTTCCTGGGCTTTTCCTTCGCTTCTCGATTTCATGGAGCCCCGTGCGAGTGATCCGGTTAGGTCAACGCATCCAGTAATGCGTTGACATGCTCGTCCAACGGCGGGCGCGGTTCCTAAGTGGGAGAACACCCTTGTTAATGGTGTCCACACCATGTTCCAAATATCGACTGCCTTTACCTGTTCGTTGCTTTCCACGTCCTTATTGGTTTGATCTTTAGCTACCGTGGTGGCTGCGATGTTTGGCGCCATGTTGTCATTGTTTGCTCCTGTCGTGGCGGCTGACGTATTATTCGTATCCTTATTCGTATTTCCAGCAGTGCCGTTGGTGACTACCGCGCCGACTCCGCTCGCTTCCTGCGAGTAAAACTGATATTCGTTATCTGAGGCCATGTACGCCTCGCAATCTACCCAAAACTCTTCCTCGTTCTGTGCTACTTTGTCGAACGTACTGCATTCGGCAAAAAAGAATTCCTCCAAATTTAAGTTTTCCTCTTCCTCTACTGCTGCGTGATGTCCTCCCGCGTTTTGGTTCCTGTTTTGGGTGAGTCCCTGATGCAGGGGGCTCCTGCCTATTCTTCCTCGGCTACCTCGATTTGATGAGCTACTGCTTCCGTTATAAGCCCTTCGAAATTGGTTACTTACGTTACCACTGTTCGTGAGTGGTTTGTCCACGGGCACCGGTTCAGTTCCTTGCAGGCGGGCCTTGGCTCCCAAGTACCAATCGCATGATGCGCGTTCGTGGCCAAGATCCCCACAGTGCTTGCATGGGTTCTGACCAGCGTTCTGCTCGAAATGTTGGCGGGCAATTTTGAATGACCGACATTCGGCCAGCACGTGTCCATGGTTTCCGTCGTACTGGCACTGTCGACGGGCTGATTGTTGTCTTTGGCTGTTCGATGGTTGAGCCGTTTGAGCATTCGACTGGACTTGCCCATTTCCTCCACGGCCTCGTCCACGGCCACGAGATCCATTTCGGCCACGGAAACTGTTTCGACCACGGTCCCCGATCAACATCGCGTTGAACGTATTCTGTACGTCCGTCGGGCTGGGGTTCGAGATGACAGCTGAAGAAGACAGGGAGAACATTCGTTGGCTGACTTCCGCTGCGTTTACTGCTGCGATGACATCCCCTATGGGTTTAGAGATATTAACGTATGCGGCCTTCCACAGTTTAAAGTTAGGGTGCGATTTATCCTGCACAAATAGGCCTTGCATAAAACGTTCCTTCAAAACCAAATTTTGAGCCTCGTCCCGTTCACCAGGGTAAGCCAGTTTGACTAAAACTTTTAGATCTCTCAGATAATCGGCTACTGTTTCACTCTCTTGTTTGCATCTGCTCGAAAATTGCTGACGCCAGACGGCGATCTGATGCGGCTGGATCAGGTTCTGCGTCAACAGTTGTTTAGCGTGATCGTACGTGTCGATTTCCTCAGGCTCCGCATCTTCCAAGATTTGCTGTGCTTTATCCCTCACAGCCTTTTTTAGTTCTCTCAAGCGAGTTTCATTCGTTATTCCTGTTATTAAGTTAGCCTGATATTCAAAATGCTTAAACCACCGAGTGACATCCTGTTCTGGACTGCCAGTCAATGGTTTCGTTTCCCAAATCCGATAGAATGGCTGATTCAGCGAGGCCAGTGCGGCCTGTAAATCTGCATTCTGTGCCAAAGCCATTTCGAAAACACTTAATCGTTTCAAATTTTGTTAACAGATCTGACACACCTTGTTCGTGAAAGGGCCAATGGGCCTTCTCAGTGGAGACGCAATGGGACTCCTTTCAAGGAAACACAATGGGAATCCTTGACTGTGGAACGCAATGGGAACCACGAAACGGAAGGTACACTGGAAATTCCGTTTTGGAGAACACACTGGGCTCTCCAAGAGTGGACTCACTGGGTACCACTGCGGAAAGACAGAGTGCGACTTTCCGACCAGAAGAACACACTGGGAACTTCTTTAGTGAGAACAGAATGCGAACTCACACTCCTCCTCCGGGTCAGATCGAGCGGCCCCCAAAATGGGACGTAGTTGATTCGGGGTTGAGTCACTTCCTAATTACGTTACACTCAATGCTGCTTACCCAGGTTTCGATATGGCTGATATCGCTGATTTGATCGTCTGCCCCGTCCGAACCTCGCCATAAGATTTCACGTCTTTATTCGATAGCAATACACGTCGTGACCAAATGGCAGAAGAATACGTTCTCTGGTTGCAGCCAGCAAGAGGAGTCCTTTTATACCTGCTGGCTGCGACCTGTTCTGTCCAAAACAAACAACATTTCCCAACATAATCAAAACCTAGGTCACCGAATTTGCACCGCAATACATAGGATCTAGGCCGGGTACCAGGGCGAAACAGGGACCCAGGATAAATAAGTTGCACCACTATCAAACAGACCTAGGTGAGATCCAGTTCCATTATCATCATCCTCACCCGGTGACCTCGGCTCCAAAGTCAATAGAACGTGAACTGGAATTGGAGCGGGAATTCAAACTAACTACATTGCACAGAGACACGTGACGGCTTTCAAGGTTAATGATTCTTAAGTTACCAACGCCCCCGCTGCCCTGCAGAAATCGAACCTTTTTTGACTCGACTGACAATAATTGCACATGACCGATGATCTCCCTCATTCCCCCCCCCCCCACTCTGCCTAATGAAAATCACCATGGACATGAATATCTGATAAATGCGAATCGATTTTCATCCAACTCTCACTCGTCAGCCCCATCAGCTATGTACAGTATGTAGCACTGTTTTACGTCCCTTCCATCCTCACTTATCTGGTAGTAATTCGATCGTGAGCCACTTGTGCGCGCGCATATACTTTCTACGCTTGTGCACGCGCTATGGTAAGGCATAGGCAATAAAAAAAGATGGGGCGTATATACTTTCTACACACTCGTATCAAAATCATGGTTATTTTTCGTCATGAAACAGCAGATCGCCATACACAACATAGAAACGAAGAACAAATTAGTTTTCCTGAACGTTAACATCGTCCTTGTCGCCAACACGATAGCGCATAAATCGCAGACAGTGCTCATTGCACATGCACAAATGCTGATAAGCATTTCGATCATTGACGAATAATTGATGAGCATCAAAATTGGGCACATTCCACAAATCGTGACAAGCATCATAAAAACGCTGTTTTTCGGTTTCAATTTCCTGATGAAGATTCGCATACAGAGGATTTCGGGCCAGTGTTGGACGATGCCTCGAATCAGATTACGAACCCGCTGCTGCCGAACGTTGTGAGACTTCTGTAAAGCATCCAAAAAATTCCGTAAAGTAGGGTAAGGAGTAAAGAGTTCCCAATTTCTCAGGAATTTCAAAGGCAGCCGCCGTTTTACAATACAAGACAAAGACAATACAAGACACGCCAAGACAGCTTTACCCAGTGCGCGTGGGCGTTTATTGTAAGTGACCTCAAACTGAGGCAAAATAGCAAATTACGCTGCAGTTTGCAAAGAGGTCCTTTTATTCTTTGCGTGCATGATGTTTTTTTCCATCGCCTATGTCTTACCAAAGCATATAGAAAGTATGTATACGCGTGCATAAGTGGCGCGGTTGGCGTGCACATGTGACTCGGGTCACAAGTATGATGCGCGTGCACAAGTGGCACAATTCACGAGTCAAAGGCCATGGAGAGGATAAACAAGGAAAGAGTGTCTTTGATACGTTTACTGGAGGACTCTGGTGTGTGCCCTGTCTTATCGATAGCTCACTGATGCAGGAAAGACTTGACGAAGGCTGAAGTCTGTCAGAAGACTTTTAGGATACTGTATTTAGTGGCGCATAGCCCAACCAGCACACCCAGGAGGCGGGAAATAATGTAGGAGACCAAAGTCTGGGGCAAAGGCGAGGGTGAAAGGTCATATAAACGCCCAGGAATGCTGGTTGCCCTATATTCGTGATTTTTTACGGAACTTGTCTGGCTCGAACTTTAAAAAACCCAGGACGTTTTAGCGCTATAGCGAGTTGATAATGTGAATAACAGTATTGTGGAAAACTTTTTCTAGCGAGAAGTTCCATAACAAGATGTTTTACAGGTCAAAACTCTGCTCAGTAATTGCGAGTCTTGCATTTACTGACAGGAATAACGAGCAGCAACACCCCATTCATCAAGTGTGATCATCGTGAAAGCACTGACGCATGGCATATGCAAGGTTACTTTACTGTGTGTACCATTCACTCGAATTTCACAGGAATGCGGAATAATGTAGGCCATCGAATTTCCAACTACGCCTCTTCCCTTTTCACACCCACATGTCATTAAATTGATCACACAAAAGGTACCTGGCTCACTAGTCCCACTCTTACAGGCCCTCGTAAGACCCGGCCGCGTACCACAACTCAAGTACTCTAATGAGCAAAAATACAGTATGGCCAAAACTAGGCCCATAAGCAAGCTATTCCATGATCGCTACGTCTTATTCGCTGAACGGACCACATTCCATGGCTTCAAAGAGTTGTACGATTCTACGAGCCCGGCCCAGAAATGCCTTTGGAGCGTGGTGATAGCTACTTGCTTATCTATGCTAGCTTTGTTTATTCAACTCCAGATCAGCCGCTATTTGGATGGATCAGCTGCTACTAAGGTCAGTCGGCTATCAGACACCAACGCTCGCTTATTTCCACCCGTCTGGGCATCTCTTCCTGGACACTCATCGATAGATGCTTCTAAGCTGAGACGATATGGTATCACTCGGGAGGAAATGCAAGTAGCGATTAGCTATCTTGAGTCCGTGCACTACAACTCTACGATTCCTGCAGAGGAGGCGAAAACCCACCTTTGGGAGAAGATGAACGGGCTTGGAGTGAGAAATATTTTACAGTTTTATGAACTAACCGCCATTGATTTTATTGACGGCACTGCATCACCTAATTTAGTAGTTGATAAGGCGTTTACAGTATCTCGTAGCTTCTATCAGATGAATACGACAAGAGCATACATGCCCCCTTTTGCTCCAGTTTGGTTATTCAACATAGAATTCGATTTTTTGACATTTTAGAAGAATGCAAAAGAAATACAATACTTTGCTCACGGCATTAATGTCAGCAATGAGGAGATAAGAGCCACTCGGCCAATGATGATAAATCTGGACAAATATACGCGCATGGTTTTGGAGCCGGGTTACTCCTATAGTATCAATACAGATACCAGCATCTACAGGAAACTGAATTCTTGCACGAAGGAATTTCCTCTCGATGAACTTTACTTTATAAATTCGTGCCGTTTAGAGTGTGAGATAAGAGCTAACAAAAGTGTGAATGCATCAACTTGTATCTCCTACGATGATCCACGCAATGAGCATCTATTGATGACCAGAAGTTACCTGCAAGAGGAGGTGTCCCTTTGTTATCTCGGAGTCCTGAATGCAAGCAGCGGACAAGTTGATGGAGCCGAAGAACCCACGTTTAAGAACCTGACTATCGAGGAGAAGGAGAAGAGAGATCAAGAAGTAGCTGCATGCAAATCAAATTGCATCTCTAAATGTGATCAATATGCCACCACTTGGGGAGTCATCAGCAACCGTCACGCTGATTTGTCATTGGAAAACAGCACTGTTTCAGTGGTATTCCCTGACGCGACAACAATCGTGGTCATTGAGGAGATCCAACAGTACCAATGGCACGACCTGGTCAGCGATTTCGGGGGATTGCTCGGTTTATGGCTGGGGGCCAGCATGATGTCCTTGTTTCAGTTACTGCATGTCTGTTTCTGCCAGGAAAGCGGTATTTAGGGAGTTAGACAAACGCACGCGGTACAGTAACTTCTATGGGCACTGTAGGCGCTATCGAAAAGAGATCATTTACTATTCTTTCTTGTGAAAATTTCCATTTAAAAAAAAGGAGCCTTTGAAAATATTTACAGCGCTGCAGATGCCCATAATTTTCCTTCTGGCTGAAAGATATTAAATAAGGTCACACAGTTTCTCCGCCCCATGACAAGAGCGATTTTATTTCAATGCAAGCAAGCTAAACTCTCCGTTTACGAGGGGGCGATATGTGAGGGGGATTAAAGGATTTCAAACAGGTCTAGCGTGCATGTCCTCTCACGAAAACCCCTATTTTTGGCCTTCATACTGTTTGTGGAAAAAATAAAGCGCTTTTGTTGTGATAGAATAAATAAAATGGTACTATCTCAGTTGATTGTATATATGAGGGGCCATGAGGATTTTAAAGGGGTCTGCCCTGGAGATATGCATGTGCGAGTACGTATGTGAGGGAATACATAAGTACAAGTGATAATTTACGGAAGCTCTATAGAATCTGAGAAGCCCCTCCCAAATATTGCGAGGCATCTGGGATGCAAGGAAGTCTGCACCCAGAATACTTGCGCCTCGTACGCGCATTACAGCAAGTTATGACTGTCAGTTTTACCATCTCCCTACGCATCAACCCGATCGCCTCCCAATAGCTGGAAACGTTGACTCATAGTGCAGAGATATCAGGTGGGGGAGATGGTGAAACAAGAGGAGTAACAGGTAAAGTACTACTTTTTTTGCACCATACTTTTATACAGTAGGCGTAAAATGAGAGACACCTCTCTTAAGGGTGCATCCGTACTGTATTTCTGAGCCACCCGATATCTCCGCACTTTGAGTCAACGTTTCCAGCTATTTGGAGGCATCGTATTGACGCGTAGCGTACTTTGCCACTAGTAACGGCGTATAGACATTGTGTTGAATTTCATGGCTATCTCGTCTAGGATCAATTTGGTAATGAATCTTTTGTACCCGCCGCAACATTTTCATTTTAATCGCATGGATGCTGCGGCCCCATACCAACACCAGTTTCTAAACTCCTTGGGCGCACCATGACTCACTCTGGTGTGACTGGCAGTAAGTCTCGGCCGACAGATTTCTGCGATCGGTGCAGGTCATTCGCCGATCGTACCATTTTTCATGGATTCAGAGAATTAAGCGAAGCCAAGTCCTGGTGGCACAAAAGCTTGAGGGTAGCTATCATTGTTTTGTGCACAGCTATGTTCGCCTTCTTTATCAAAATCCAAACTAGCCAATACATACCTCTATTCTCCGACGGCCACCAGGGTCAGTCGATTGAGCAGTGAAGAAAATGAAGTGAACATTTTTCCTCTGGTTCCGATGGTTCACATTAGATGGTGGTGCATCGATGCCACAAAGCTGCACAAGTACGAGATAAGTCGCGAAGAAATGCAAATCGCCATGAGCTACTTGTCGTCCAGTGTGGTCTACAATTCTACGATCCCTGTTGCAGAAGCGAAAAAGAGTCTTTGTGCAAAAATACGCGGGCTAAATATTAGCACAATCCTTCACCTTTGCGGAATGATTTTATTGGACACGCTCGACGGAGCTAGCTCACGAGATATGGTGAAGGATAAAGCTTTTACGGGCGATGCGAGTCTTTTTGGAATAAATTTAACAACAGCAATCAAAACGCGATTTACGCCTGCATGGTCATTCGCGTTTCAGTTCAACTGTTCCACATATTGGAAAAACGCTAAAAGATTGGCTCTTTTTTTTGGAAATGATCCAAGCGACTGTTCGCCCGATTCTGTTCAACCTGTTCAGGTACATGAATGTGAACATAGAACCAAGTCACTTCCACAATTTTAATACTGAGACCGAAATATACAGGCGATTGGAACCTTGCACCAATCAGTACCCTGTGGACAAACCATACTTTGTAAACGCATGCCTTCTGGATTGTTGGATCAGTGTAAATGCTAGCATGCAGGCCTCCAGTTGCGTTGCAGTCACGAGATATTTCACTTCAGATTTGGAAATGACTGAAACTTATCAAAGCGGAAATATTTCCCTTTGTAGCATTGGGGTCCATAATGTCTTGACGAGACGTCGAAGGAATGGACAACCTTATTTTCAAGGATCGAACAAGTCGACAAATGGAACAGGGACAAGAAAAAATACTGGACTGTGAAAAAAGATGCCTCCCGAGATGCGATCAGTGGACAACCACCTGGAGTATTTCAAATAATTTGGGAAGAAAATAGCCTGGTGTTACGAATGCAACTAGTAAAATTCAGATAGTTTTTGCTGATCAGACTACTCTGGTAGTCATTGAGGAGATCCAGAGTTATCAGTGGCATGATTTGGTCAGCGATTTCGGGGGTTTGCTGGGCTTGTGGCTTGGAGCAAGCATGATGTCCTTGGCGCAGATGCTCCATCTCTTTTGTTGGGGCGACAAAAAGGGGGTGATTTGAGGAACAAGATAGGAAATAGCTGAGACAGTGAAATTTGATGTCGGAGGGCTGTTCTTTTATGGTTATGATTGAAGAATTTTATGCTGTGATCGCACGATGCAAGTCACGCGCTGGATTCTGTCTCTTCCAATTCAGTTCGTTCACACTGAAGGCAGATATAAGATTTCCGACCCTGGGTTCCCAAGAAAACAGATCTCGCGAGCGCCCTCGAACACCCTCCCCAGAACCAGAACCAGAAATATAGTTGATGTTTTGATGCAATGTTCAGGTACACTGTTCCGCTTAGAAAGTATCGACATAGCTTCAAGCAAGGATATGACACACTTTGGGACCTTAAGTCAAGTTCGTTGGCAAACGGATCGGATCAGATCCATTGTTCGAAATTCAATGTGACTCGAAAGTCTCCTCCCAAAATCCGGATCAGGTCCGCAGTTTTCGTAACTTTTGCCCAATCATAATCAGTCGTTCACCAGTCGCACGATAGCCGCTTGCGCACCCGGCCCCTATTAATCTTCGTGTCTGGGCACATCACAGCGCATATGTACAAAGACACTGCACGCTGGGGAAATACTCGCATAGATCTCTTGGGCTCGAAGGTAGAGCCTTTAATGCTAGCAAAAGTTGCCCAGAATTAAAACAGCACGAAGTTCGAGGCATCATATTCTCGCTTTATTTCATGGTCGCAAACCAATCATCAAAATTACATTGATAAAGGATCACATTTACGACCAGCAAAATTACGTGCCCAGTAAAGTCTGCAATTATTACATGTGTTTTTCCAAAAAGCTGCACAGTCACGACCCATCGCCTACAAAGTTGCTGCTCAAACTATGCGGCCAACAGCCTGCGAGTTTCATCTCATTCCGACGACCCGAAGTCTGCAGGCATGACTGATTCTAATCGAAAGTCTAGGTCTAACGATAAGTCTTTTGGTGATCGGTGTACTTTTTTTTCCAAACGGACAACTCTTCACGGGTTCAAAGAATTGCAAGAATCGACCACTTGGTGGCAGAAATGTTTTTGGGTACTGATAATCGTCACGTGCACCGCTATGCTAGCTCTGTTCATAAAAATACAAGCAAGTCGATATTTGGATGGTCCGACAGCCACCAGAGTCAGCCGATTGTCAGAAAAAAGCGAGCTTATTGTTCCACCATTCTGGCTGATCCATAACGACTGGTCTTGGATTGATGCATCCAAACTGCGGCTATACGGGATCACAAGGGAAGAGATGCTAATCGCCATGAGCTACATGGTGCCTGGTTTGGAGTACAACTCGACTATTCCTGTGGAAGAAGCGAAGAAAACGCTTTGGGGGAAGATGAGCAAATTGAACGTGAGCACGACTCTTGATTTTTTGCATCTTATCTCACTGGAGACGATCGATGACAGTGGCACTGATGCGGCAAAGAGTCTGGTGGCAAGCAAAGGTTTCCATGAGAGAATATCCTTCTATCAAATAAATGCGTCGACAGCTGTAAAATCTTCATATGGTCAGGCCTGGTTCTTTTCGATGTCTTTCAATTATAGCCGACTCAGGAGGAACGCCAAACAAGTGGATGATTTTCTTGACGGCGCGATTTTGAATGGCTTTACAGAAAGCGCTGTTCCAAGTTTGTTCAACCTTGATACCTTTTCAGTCGTAGCCATTGAGCCTGGCCGCCTGCATACCATTAACACTGCAAGCGATATATACAGACAGCTTGGCACATGCACCAATCGCCACCAAAGTAGCAAAATGTATTTCGTTGAGACATGTGGGAAAGATTGTGAGATCATGGCCAATGCCAGTGCCAGAGCGGCGACATGCAATTTCGCATCTGAGGAAGAACTAAAATTGACCTCTAGCTATGCGGAAGGGAAAGTGGTGCTTTGCCAATTCGGAGTTTTTAATGTCAGAAAAGGACAGGTGGAAGGAAGAGAAGAACCTGTCTACAGGGCAATGACGCGTGAAGAAATCGTTCGGAGGAATCAAGATATCCTTGAATGCCGATCCAATTGTATCCCAAGATGTGACAATTGGATGACCAGCTGGAGTGTAACCAGCAGTCTGGTCCCAGGTTTTAAGTTAGATCCCGAAATTAGTTATATTCAGCTCATTTTTCCAGACGCCAAGGTTTTGGTTGTAATCGAAGAAATTCAGCAATATCAGTGGCACGATCTGGTCAGTGACTTTGGTGGTTTGTTAGGATTATGGTTGGGCGCTAGCATGATGTCTCTTGTACAACTTCTGCACCTATGCTGCTGCTCGTCGGGAAAGGCGGAAGCATAAATAATTTGTTTCACAAAAAGACCTTTTTTATGACACACACAGTGAGGGATGCCAGGCAATCGATCCAATCGCCAGGAAGAAGCAAAGTGATAGTGTTCTTTGACCTAACGTTAGTTGTGTGCGGTACGTTTCCTGGGTGTCCGTGGCGAACAATGCACGAGAAAAGCGAACGTTTCAGTTTCTGCTCGGTGAATGAGTAGTTGCATAAACTGATTTGGCAGCTAGTATGACACGAAAGCCAGAGGTATTGTATGTAGCCCTGTAAGAGTGCAATTCGCGTCGCAAAGGGCCCCCGAGTCCCGAGGCAAAGGCGCATACACTCACCTTCGAGTGCGCATAAGCGTTTGGTGATGTGGTAAAACATGAACATGAACATGAACATGACAGGGCGCCTCGGTAGTTGGACCCTGTGCTGTCCGACAGATGTATGGTGGGGGTCCCTTGTGATCACAACCCCCAAGAAGTGGACTACCCGCTCACAAACGATTTGAATAATACCCACAGTGCAATCCATGCGCTCGCCTGAATGGTCGTGGCCTCGTCTGAGGCCGTATTCCAGAACCTCGAAGGAAACCTCAAGGTAAATGGAAAAATTTCCTTTAAGGTAACTGGAACTTTCCATCGAGCTCACTGGGAAAAATTCCTTAGAGCTCGGCGGATTTGTCCTCCGAGCTCAAAGGAAGATCGCCAGGCGAGGCGACCCTATTCCAGAAGCACAGTGACTACAGGAAACTTCCAGTGAGCTTGAAGGAAACTTCCAGTGAGCTTGAAGGAAACTTCCAGTGAGCTTGAAGGAAACTTCCAGTGAGCTTGAAGGAAACTTCCAGTGAGCTTGAAGGAGTTAGCTAAGCGGGTGCTATGGTTTCAACCAAGAGACTACATGTTCGGGTGGTACAATACATGCACTCACACTCGCTATAGACTCAAGAAATAGCCCTGCACTGTCAAGTCTCATCGCCTAAGCCCAGCAGTCGCTAGTTGATCATTTTGGTTGTCGACGGCGATCACGACGCCCTTCATCTATTTCGGCTTCGTCAACATTCAGGCATGCGCAAGTCTATAGTCAAACCATGAAGCACAGCGCGCGCAGCCACATCCAACATTTTTGTGCTCGCCGAGACTTAGAATGACGTAATCCAAACGGACTTTTCTTTCACTGTCAAAATGTGTTCTCGATTCCCACCCTCGTTTTCTTGTGAGCTGTGCTGTATTTTTGTTGGCTCTCACTTCTACTAACTTTTTGAACTCCTTCCGTAAGAGGCTCTTTGAATGGTGTCATACTGTACGCCATTGAGTGCCATATTGAGTGCGTGCATGGGTAGATAGAATCGCATAAAACGGTCCTCGCTGGTTATTCCCGCCATGATACCCAAAGACAGAATCGTCAAAGAACGCGCGAGTTGTGGGATTACCCAGGTCAGGGAGCGAGTAATTTGTGAATTTCTGATTATGACCGCACATTGATAGGCGATTTTCGATTCGATTTTGCTCAGGGTTTTTCGAAGGCGCCTCAATAGCTATACCTCACCAAAAAAATATTGCTCAATTCGTTAAAGCCTCGCACAGATTCTCGAGCATAAGCGTCTTCAGGAATTTTTTCAGTGCTTGACCCTTTTGCAAAGTGCTTCAGAGAGCCTGTAATCACTTTCGATAAGCTAGCTGTGAAATGCCAAGTAAGTCACCATCGAGCAGTTCATATGCATTCACTGCTTGCATAAAGTCGAAGCGCAGGTAAAAACAACTGCTGGTCATGTTCGAGCATAATGACGACAATTCTTTCGTCTTTCGCCTTAGGTCGTGGCGAAGCAAGAATGACCAGTCATTGGCTGCATCCTTCGTGAAACGATAGCAAGTGATAAATTCTTGGTCATCTTACTCATTGTACGGATCGACACGATGACAGAAAACTGCTGGACGTTGAGGCTGACAAATATATTGTCCTCATAGGATTTAACGAAATCCATTTTAGCAACACGACTATATTAAACCATAGACAAACGACCTCGAAGGAAACTACCCAGCCGTATTCTCGAAAGTTGGCTGGAAAACAGTGAGCTGAATGGGAAAACCCATTAGGGTAATCCCTAAATTTGCGATGAGGTTAGCGTAATACAGTATTTCCGCGCGAGCTTACCCCAATATTCCAGTAAGGTGACTGGAGAAAGGCCTAACGGAATTGTGCTATTCTAGAAACAAAACTTGGTGAGCGGGAAGTTGGGGTCAGCGTGAAAGCGCAGTTTCAATGGCGCCTCTTCTAATTTACCAGCCTAGACGACTCAACCTAGGATGACTGATGACTGGTAATAAGTTTGCTCCCGTATTATAATTACGGGACAGCATAGGCGATATGCATACGTGAAAACAGGGTAACTAAACTAGCGTTCAGCAAGGTCCATCGATGCTTTTCCGGATATACTGTAGTACAGTACAGCCTTGACAAATTCCAGTAGAACAAAAGAAATGTTTCTGGGCACCCTTGGAGAAGACACGAGGAAGATGAACTTGAATCCACAAGACGCAGAAGCCTTAACAAAATGAAGACGAAGGAGCGAAAACAAGCGGCCCCTTCAACACGGCGGACTAAACGCTCACGATCAGAAAATGATGACTTAGCGTTGGCTCAGTATCCCAGTTTGGGGCAGTGTCAGGTTGATCTTGATTCTACTAGCAGAACCATACGTATCTACGTGTAAAAGCAAGCAGATAAAAGCATTAGATTACTTGCCTAACTCTTCAGCAAAGTTTTATGCGGAAAGAGTTCGGATCTGGCTCGCTTAAATGAGACCGATCAGATTGTATGCCCTGATAAACTGTGATCCCAAACGGCCCGTTAATCAGCAACTGTAGCACCATTAGCGCGTGACATGCATCATATCAGCTGCTATCTATCATGATTTCCCCGGGCTCATTATCTCTCGGAAATTCTCGCATGTTTTAGTCTTTGGCTAACGATAAGTTACAGTACGCAGATAGCATGGCATAGTCGACAGTCACCCTCCATGTTACCCACAAAATCACCTTGACCCATGATAACTGCTTCGTTAGCAGAACCTGGCATCCAACAACGATTGCAAACGACCAACGATCGCAACGACCAAGCTATCGCAAAGGTTCCTTCTACGAGAATGTTACCTGCTTCAGCACTAGCGCAGCGCACCCACTACTCACTTGCTCTGCTTGCTATCGACTAGTAAAGTAGTTTTCTCTACTGGGGTTTTTAACATTATATTGGCGACGTCGGAATTATTCTTTTCATTGGACCGCACTCCATTGAAATTTCGAATTCAACCTTATTTCGCAATGGCGCACGCGCGAAAGCAGGAGACGATGTCCAGCAACGGATTAGTCGTTCCAAATTTTCTCAGTTCGACTCCAAAGCGGAGGAATGGCAGTATTACATTCAACGCTTCGAAACGGACTTGACATTGCGGAAACGTGGTCGGCCACGTGGCCGACACCTGCACCAATTGTCTTTACATTGTCTTTTGTCCCCTTCGTCTGTGGGTGATGTTGGATAGATTTTGGAACGGACTTGTGGCTCAATCCAAGTCACAGACGCTAGTGCTCATCGAAAGTGCGCTGATATGGATTAAAATGATGAACATTGATTGACGAGCGTAAGATCGGCTGATCGTGAGAAAACCCAACTAACTCGCACAACGCGATTTTAATGTACCAGCCTGTAGCATTTGCATGCTCTCTAAGATTAAGGAAAACCTGCCAGCCAAGGTGGTCCCCGAAAGTCATTCTAATAAGAAAACAAAACATCGTGTGAATGTCAACAACGAATAAGTGATCATAAAATGCTGATAAACAAAACAGAACGGCGCGTGAATTAAATTTCCATACTAAGTCCGTCGCACAGTCATGAATTAATTACCGCAGTGGTAAGCGGTTCGATTCGATCGGTGCTCATGTCCTCCATTCTGTATAAAGAGTTTAAAGCGGGCATTTCGAAGGAAAGCTAAAGTTAAGATTTCAAACACGTTTCGGATTAGAAACCCCGCTGAGGTAACGCGGGCTATGAACTCCAATCATCGTGTTATAATCATGTAGAACCAGGATATCACTCAATGACGACGATTTCCTTAATTTAGGTATTGCGAATCCTAACTTGTATCCTCGGGTCTGACCCCTTTGAAATTCTCTATCTTACCCTTCCTACAATAGGCGGATATTTTAAATGTCGATGAGCTGAATATCGCTGAGCCCGCGTTCTAGGGTTAACCAGCCGCAACGTCGTTAGTATCCCGAAAGTCGTGGAAATTACCACGCAGGATGTGAGACTGCAGAACCGCCAATGTGGGCCAGCGTGATGCTCCTAAAGAAGAACAGGGGGCTACCGAGGTCAACGGTGTGGCCTGTGTCACGCATTTGTTGCTAAAAAAGCGTTGTAGATATGTAGAATACAAATATATCCACTGCGCGCGGTGATCTCGCGCCTGTTTTCTAATATGTAAAGTTGCTGAGCGAGTCATTGCAAAATGGACAAATGTGAGGGTGCGCCAGATAAACAAAACAGAGTGTATGTATGTACTGCATGTATCCCTGATGTATAACTGAAAAAGTGAACTAAAATTATATGCATAAAATCATTAATTTTTATCATATAATGGCATGAAATAGGAGCCCAGGAGAGCTGGCACAAAAATGTGCCCGATTCAACATCATTTATTAAATACTAACGCTCAGTATTTACCAACAATATTTAAATTACATTGAATTGGGCTCCCTCTTGACAAACAAATTATAGATCGATTTAACTGTAATGAGATGCGCTTAGTCAAACGAGGCCACCTCACGGTTTTACTGTACTTGCACACGTATCGCCTCATACTGTACACATACATCGCCTCATACATCGCCCACATACATACGCACATACATCGCCTCATACTGTACGTACAGTTTGCGAGTAAGTTCCCAGTTGCAATACATCGTACAAGACCCAGAGCTATGGCCGAGCCGAAGACTTCGACACTGGGTAATCGGTACGCCCTATTCTCTGAACGGACAACTTTCCACGGATTTAGAGAATTGCAAGAATCGACCACTTGGTGGCAGAAATGCTTATGGGTACTGATAATCGTCACGTGCACTACTATGCTAGCTCTGTTCATAAAAATACAAGCAAGTCAATATTTGGATGGGCCAACAGCCACCAGAGTCAGCCGATTGTCAGCAAAAAGCCAGCTTCTGTTTCCGCCAGTGTGGCTGATCCATGACGACTGGTCTTGGATCGATGCATCCAAACTGCGGCTATACGGGATCACAAGGAAAGAGATGCTAATCGCAATGAGCTACATGATGTCCGGTTTGAAGTACAACTCGACTACTTCAGTGGAAAAAGCGAAAAAATTACTTTTGGAGAAAATGAGTAAGCTGAACGTACGTACGATCCTTCAATTTTTGGATCTGATCGCACTGGATGCAATAGATAATAGTGACATCGATGCGACAAAAACCCCAGTGACGAGCAAAGGTTTCACCAGACACATATCCTACCGCCAGATAAATGGGTCAATAGCCGTTAAAGCTTCGTTTGCTCAGGCCTGGCTTTTTGAGCTGTCATTCGATTATACAACATTTTGGAAGAACGCTAAACAAGTGGCAAGTTTTTTGGACGGGGCGTATCCGAGAAACCTGACAGAGGGCACTCGCATAACCTTCTTTAATTTTGATACTTTCACGTCCGTGGTCATCGAACCTGGCTACGAATACAGTATCAATGTTGATAGCAGTATATACCGACAGCTAGGCACTTGTAATCATTATCCAGCTCATCAAGCGTATTTGGTTGGCGCGTGCAAACTAGACTGCGAAATTATGACCAATTCCACTTTCAACGCTGCGAGCTGCATTCGGCCTGCCTCCGCATTGGAGCCAGAGTTAGTAATGACCATGAGCTATGCCAAAGGCGACGTTATACTTTGCCAGTTCGGCGTCAACAACGTCGTCACGGGACAAGCGGAAGGGAAAGAAGAGCCTGTCTACAGGCCAATGACACTTGAGGAAATTGACCGAAGGAGCCAAGATATCCGTGAGTGTAGATCCAATTGTATCCCCAGATGTGACGATTGGATGACCACTTGGAGTGTAAGCAGCAATCGTGATCGAGAACCGTCATCGGAACGCAGTCGAATACGACTTATTTTTCCAGATGCCATGAATTTAATGGTAATTGAGGAAATTCAGCAATATCAGTGGCACGATCTGGTCAGTGATTTTGGAGGTTTGTTGGGATTGTGGTTAGGCGCTAGCATGATGTCTCTTGTGCAACTTATTCATCTCTGCTGCGTCTCTTTGGGTAAGCCGAAAGTACACAAATAGTGAGCCATGTCCCACAACAACCGGCTTAAGCTGTACTGCAGGTTGACCGAAAGATATACATATATGCTGTAATCTTGTTCGAATCGTGCAAAAATCGTTGATGCAGTCAAAGGCGTGCAAATAGCAGTTTTGAGTATGCCTGGTATACTGTACATATGTACCTGGCTTGCTTTCGCTTCAGCACCAGTCTTATTTAATTTATCTGGATATATTCAGCTCGTGTTATCGCGTGTTTCTTGTTAGCATCAAACACAGCTTAAAGAAACTAAAACCGTACATCCCATTTCTCGCCAGCCTTTTACAATTTTTCGAATGACGCTTGTCCAAGCATGATGAAATCGCATAATAAGAGTATGATAAAGTATACGGGATCGATCTAAAATTTTAATACATTTAATTGAAATGTCAGCTAGCCAGAAAGTTGGCAGCCATGATGTCTGATTACACATAATTTTAAAATACTCTATTTATGATCGACATGGATGTTAGGATGACAAATAGGACACCTCGATAAACAAAGTTATTAACCAACATTTCACCACTGTACTCGTTAATGGGATGCTTATTCAAACAACTTGACCTGACGACTCATTCGCCAACACCCCCAGCACAAATGGCGATCAGTCCTGGCACTTGCTAAACCCAGAGCACTAACCCACAGTCATGACCAAACCTAAGGTTATACCTTTGAGGGATCGGTACTTCCTATTCTCTGAACGGACAACGCTTCACGGGTTCCAAGAGCTAAGCGAGTCGACCACTTGGTGGCAGAAATGCTTTTGGACATTGATAATCCTCACGTGCACTGCTATGCTAGCTCTGTTCATAAAAATACAAGCAAGTCGATATTTAGATGGTCCGACAGCCACCAGAGTCAGCCGATTGTCAGAAAAAAGCGAGCTTATTGTTCCACCATTCTGGCTGATCCATAACGACTGGTCTTGGATCGATGCATCTAAACTGCGGCTATACGGGATCACAAGGGAAGAAATGCTAATCGCCATGAGCTACATGGTGCCCGGTTTGGAGTACAACTCGACTATTCCAGTGGAGGAGGCGAAGAAAACGCTTTGGGAGAAGATGAGCAACCTGAACGTAAGTACGATCCTTCGTTTTTTGGATCTGATCGCACTAGATACAGCAGATAACAGCAACATCGACGCTGCAAAAAATCTGTCAACAAACCGGGGCTTCATGCAACTAAGATCTTACCAGCAGATAAATGCGTCAACGGCAAAAAAATCTTCATTCGCGCAGGCCTGGGTCTTTGAGATGACATTTAACTATACAACGTTTGGAAAGAACGCCAAAGAAGTGGCACATTTTTTGGATGGTGCCGCTCCAAGGAGTGTGATAGAAGGCAGTCGTGTTGCCTTGTTTAACTATGATACTTTTACAACAGTGGCTGTCGAACCTGGCTACGAATACAATATCAATACTGATAGCAATATATACCGGCAGCTCGGCACTTGTAATGACTGCCCTGTTGAGCAAGCGTATTTGGTTGACGTGTGCAAAATGGACTGTGAAATTAGGGCCAATGCTAGTTTTAACACAGCGAGCTGCATTCCATCCAACTACCCTTTCGAAGCTGATTTCGAAACGACCGCTAGCTATTTCAACGGCGAAGTAACACTTTGCCAGTTCGGTGTTCTCAACGTCGCTGCAGGACAGATGGAAGGGAAAGAAGAGCCTGTCTACAGAGCAATGACGCATGAAGAAATTGACCGAATGAATCAAGATGTTCGTGAATGTCGATCAAAGTGTATCCCCAGATGTGACAATTGGATGACCAGGTGGAGCGTAACCAGCAATCGTGACCAAGACCCTTCATTGGAAAGTAGCCAGATACGGCTTATTTTTCCAGATGCCAAGAGTTTGGTGGTAATTGAGGAGATTCAGCAATATCAGTGGCACGACCTAATCAGTGATTTTGGTGGTTTGTTGGGATTGTGGCTGGGCGCTAGCATGATGTCTCTCGTGCAACTTATTCATCTCTGTTGTATCTCTTCAGGGAAATTGGAAGTAAGCAAATAGTGCGCCATGTCGTGCAACCAGGCATGAGTATGAGATCAGAAAGCGCACTGTACTGTAAACATGGTTGTATCGTATAACCATGCGTACGAAGTGAGCTGCCAGAAATGCAGATACATAAAGAAGTACAAACAATAAACTCGCAACCAACCATTCGTTTACTCAAAAAGACTATGTACAGCACAAAACGAGTGTTACGTTTAGGCACAGTTGTGATACCATGGTAATTAGTCTGAAGATACGTATGACCATAAAACATTCACGTCCTCGAAACGACATTTGCAAAAGCACTGCTGCGCGTCTCGTCTGTTTCATCGTCTTCATCAGGGGACTGCGAAGTGAGGGCAAAACAATAGCCGAACGACAAAGAAATTGTAAAGATCGAAACTCCAGATTACAGCAGGTGTGACTTACGTAACAGGCATGTTTGAAGTATAATATACATTGGTATAGACTTGATACACAAGTATTTACATTTATTCCAGTCGACTGCCCGCTGCAAAGTTGTCCTTCATTTTATTTGTCTAGTTACCCGTGGTGCTGAAGGTGAATTTTGCATTGGCAAAATGCAAAATGCCGATGTTCACGTTTTACCTCACCACCAAATTTCATGAACTGTAAGCCAGCGGGCTTTATTTGAGGGCCGAGGGAAATATTTTACTCATCCTCGCTGATGAGCAACCTGCATGATCGATACGGACTTTTCGGCGCTTCTGTAATCCACGCACCTGGAAACGCTGTTGGTATTTTTGCCATAATGGTCATGCTAATCACCTCTGTAGCGTTTCAAATTTTGTGTTCATGTACATATGTCCATCAGTTGGATATACCCTTTTTTGAGATTTGCGGAAGCATGGGCCAGGCGTCCCGCAAATAAGAAGCTTTGCTTGTAGCCTTGTTAGTGCACGACTAAAAAATGTAAAGTATGCATTAAAAAGTATCAATGTGTTTGTTGCAGCGTGATAAAATCACTCATAGCGATTCAATTGCGTTCCGTCTGCTGTCTTGTGAGGCTGTGTCTCCTGCCATCAGCGTCAAAAATGTACCTGCGTCCATTCTTCTCTGAAGCTCCATACGCGGCTGCCTTATGCACCGACCAGTTGCTAAAGTGGTGTTCCGGCTGCTTCAAGGCCGCCAACGGTCAGTGCAAATGTGATTGCGATCAGGTGGTCTACTGCAGCGAAGAGTGTCTGATTTCGGATCGTCCGTGGCACGAATGCGAATGCATCGCCTTCCGAAACAATCCGAGGCCAAAAAGCAAAAGCCTCGAACTGGACGTCCGCCTGCTTGGACGCCTTCTGAGGCGTTATCAGGTTGACCGAGGAGTCGCCGTCTTGACATCGCCCGGATTCCCAAGCTATCTGATCAGGGTAAAGCAGCTGAAGACTACTTGGCGCACTTTCTAGAGGATTAAAAGCAGTCTTCTAAGTGTTGGTTTGCTCTAATAGCGTAAAATAAGGTTTATAGTTTGCAGGACCGCTGCCTGGACGATCTGATGTCACACGAACGGGAGTACGCCAAGAAGTCCTCGTTTGAGAAAGAAGTGAGCCAGATGATGGCCGTCTTCTACAGCTTCTTCAAGGCGACGCCGTTGGAATCGCTGAAACGAAATACTGTGAGGTACTGGTACTGCGCTTCCTCAATCAACGGCTTCAGCGTGACAAATTTGGTGTCGGGTGGTACCCCTGACGCGATGGCCTATTTGGGCGAATCGTTGTATCTGAATGCGTCACGGTTTAACCACAGTTGCAAGTCGAGTCTGCTGTTCAGTTTCCAAGGTTGTCGTCTCGTTGCCAAGTTCATCGATCGCGAAGGCAAAGGTGAAGTAAACCCGAAGGAACTCACCAAAAAGCAGCTGAAGGCGCTGACTTTCAACTACGGCTTCGGTACTCACTGGAACTACAATTGTACTCTCTCGACGACTTCGCAGCGCATCTGCTCTCTGAAAAGTCGCTACTTTTTCCGCTGCCGTTGCGAGTTATGCCGCGACAAAGCGGGCGACACAATGCAGCTGCATTCGTCGGTGATCGAATGCAGTTACTGTGGCAAGCCGTACGTGTGGAAAGTCAAAAATCAGTCGAAAAAAGCCAAACTGACGAAGCTCTGCCGATGCCCGCTGGATCCCGCAATCGCAAACAAAAAACACTGGTGTCATGAAGACGACGTGCGAGAGACTGCAAAGATTCTCAGCGATCAGGTAAAAGTTTAGTTCTTGAGGAAAAGTTGTCCTGGTTTGTTTTTTTAGTTTTTCAGATTCTGCAGATCTCACAGTCAGAATTTTATGTCCTAAAGTCTATGTACTCTTTTGATTTGGGATACACCCCTGATCATGTTTTAAGAACGCGGCACGAGACTCTATAGTGTTTTAGTGGAAAACGACGATGGAAGTCGTTAACAGAATGAACGAATGCCAGCTGATCATCAAAGAATGCGATCCGCTGCGATCACTCCTCGAACAGTACTGGAATCGCACATACAATCTGCGTCTGGCTCAACTGTGCGAGAAAGAATTCGAAGCCTATTGGCGAATCTTGCACACGGTCCGTCGCCGTTTGCGTGCGCAGCCATCCGAGGCTCAACTCGAGCCGAATTTTGCTGTAAACGAAACTGATCAGCACGAAATTCTGCAGAAGACAATTGAAATCGGCGAATCGATGATGGCCCCGTACCTACATCACGCCGAGCCTTACAATTTGTCCGTGGCTATACTGTGCCACCGAATGGCTATTCTGTATCGCCTATGCAACACTTTGACAGGGATCGAGCAAGGATCCAAGTACTTCATGATCGCCGCCAACATCTGGAAAGCGCACGGCGAAACGGAGTGCCAAAAATTCTTCGAAAAAATGAGCATCAATCTGCAAAACAAGCTGAAAATGAATCTAGAAACTGCCGAGTCTGCCGAGTCGGCTCCGGCAGACAGCGAAGGGGTGATGGTGTGTGCTCAGTGACGCCAAATGTGATCCCTGTTGCTGGTGACGCGCATGTGCTCACAAGTCTCTCTGACAGGCTCTAGTCTGTATTGATGTGGTGTCTAGTATTGAGCTCTGACAAAGTGATTACTAACCAATGCCGAAAATGTCGCCATGCAATAACGATAATGGCATTTTGGGGTGTCATATCACTCCAGCAATTAGATGAAAAATGACCCGTTGTAACATGTGGTGCCATGACGTCCAGAGAAGCTGCATGCGGCGCTGAACCCAATCGCCAGTTAGAGCAGGTCTGACAGACTCCATAGTCCAGTTACTAACGTTGTGCACACTGAAAAAGCCTGCAGTAGGACGAGTAGCACAAGAACCCTGCGTACTCGCATTTTATGAGCGTTCTAAAAAGATCACACGAAACTCAGGGCCATCGCAACCATCGCATCGCTTTAGCACGCGATTAGAGTCAGCCATAAACGGAGATGGATAGACCTCCAAATCATCCGGAATGACCACCTGTAAAACGTAAATACTGCACCATAAATTCTTCTTCTGAGCCAGAGCTAACAGAATGTGGCATTACCTAAAACTTAAAAACAAATGAAGTCCATTGGCGGGAAGCAGCTTCTTAAAATTTTGATTCGATTCCCAACTGTTGACCACAGCACTATCAATTAACAGCACATGAAACCTATGACTGCATAGAAATCGAAACACAGGAAGGAAGGCACGACAGCAGAGATCACGTTCGTGACGCAAGCGAATGCGATTTTTCCGTGCTGGATTTCCGTTCGCTAAAGGACTTCTCCATTTTTGATTTCGACCCACTTTTTGATCCGCTTTTTGAGGAAATTGGCTCCATTTTGAGCCCTTTTTCGGACTTCTTCTCAACCATCTGTTCCGAACGTTGGTACTTGTACGACACCAGAGCGAAGGCGATAGCTAACAGGCATATGACGCTTAACACGATTACAGTGATGACCATGTCAGCGGACATCTTTTGTCGGTCGAATAACCCACAATGTACCTCGTAATCACAGTGTTTGAGTTGAACTTTGCACGCATGGGTTAGAATCGCAGCGAAAGCGAACGGCGCTGGTATGGACGCTAAAGGTATGGTCAGAAGCTGTAACTGACCTGAATCGCCTACAGTATAGCACTAGACCATACCAATTGAACGATGTAACAGTGATGCCATACCCATGGCTGTAACCCGAATCTTGAAATGCACAGACCTAAAAAATATGCCGTATGTGGCTCGCGAAAGCAGTCACCGAAGTTCTACTCACCTCAACATGATTTGTTGTACCGGATTCATCCTGACATACAGCGAAAAAGCCAACCAGCCGAGACCAAGGATGAATGCGTACATTCGATTCCGGCAATCGAAGCAGTGGCCATCCCTCACTTTTCCGTTCTTTGGCACACATGAACAATTGGTGCCGATATTCTGAAAGAATAGAACCATGATTGGAAGAACCATCATTATGTACTGTATATGGTACTCGATTCCGATCCTTCGTGAAGGCTCGACAGCCAGCGTGACACATGGAGAAGTACATGTAGCGGGTTTTGGCTCTGCGGTGTTCCGAGTAGCAGACGGGATGAAAATGGTCTAAATGGCAGCTACAGTTCTTATTGCACTCATCGACGAGATTTCCCTTCGATTCGGATCCTGGATAAGACTTGTCGATACCATAAAGCACGAGATTCTGATCTTCTCGCAAACAGTTCACAGCAAACGTGCCAGTGAAGATTAGCGAGCTGACAGCACCAATAAAGCATATTCGCAAGTTGCCAGCCACTTCCAACTGGAGCAAATGCTGCATCATGGTGCCGAATATGAGACCTAGAAGAGCCGCTATGATCACTCCCGTACCTGAAAAGATCAAGGCGTGATTGGGAGGCTGTGGGAAACGTGAACACATTGTTATACCAGTCGACAAGCTGGCAGCTGTCGGGTCGGTGTTGAAGGAAGCTTCGAGATATTTAGGCAGGAACGTGATGAGTCCACCAATCAGCAGACTGCGAAAGCACATCTCGACGACTACACCCATGAAGACACGATTGGTCAAAATAGCCTATTTGAATTCGATGTGAGCTAAAAATTTTTGAATGGTTTTTTGGCTTACCCTGAACTTCTTCGGGAGGCTGATGTTGAGACCAACAATTTCCAGGTTGTTGTATTCTTTGTCCCTGGCCAGCATGGCTTCTCGAGAATTGCGGATGCGGGCTACCGTGGCTCCTGACAGTTGTTTCGGGAAGGGTAAGATGAGAGCAGCTCCGATCCATGAACCCACGATACCTAATATGATTGGCAGCCACCACGCTCCGTAGAAGTGTTCATCACGGGCTATTTCGTCGCTAAAAAGAAAAGAGCCGTATTGTCAGTCTTTTCAGACAGCGTTCTTTCACGCACAAGTCAGCGGAGTAGCGTTTGTCGACATCGCCAGGAATTTTCATGGCTGGACCGGTGACGTAGTAGCTGAGCACGGGGCCGACTAACTGGCACATGGAGAAGATGGCGGTGTAGATAGAGGACTGACGATGGCTCAAATTCTCGTCCAAGTATGTGATACCCATAATGAACTGGGGTATTGAACCGAGTCCGATCATGAATTCGCCGAGCAAAAACATCCACTTCAATCGTGGATTGCTCTCGCCTTCGCACAAATCCATATCTGGGATGCCGCACTCTATGACTCCAACTACGTGTGCATAATGTGCATCGATGAGGAAATGGGGCATCATCAGTAGGAGACCACCCATACCAGTCACCATGCCACCTGCACCAATCCACTGTGGTCGATGCAGTCCTGAAGACATAGAATTTTCAACTTTTAGCCAGCGGGGTAACTTTAGTCTCGGCAACTTACCGTATTCACCGAAAAGAATTACCGGAATCAAGGCAACAAAGGCACCTATGTCGTACATGCTTCGAAATGCTGCCAAATCGTACGATGTAAAATGGAAGCGACGTTGCAATTGAGTCGCGACTGCTGGCATGACACCATGCTGGATATAAGCCGAGGACGTTTCCAAGATGCACAACACGGCGAGCAATGCGGCCGGATGTCGACGACAGAACTGCATGAATGACGGCATCAATCCGAAGCATCCGTACTCACCACCATCGTCGCGTTCAAGCACAGCGATGCTGAAATCACCGCAGGGCATTTCGCAATCATCGCCCCCTTTTATCGTTTGGTTTGGAAGTGGTCCCGATTTGGGATCTTCCGTTCTCTGAACTTTCATCGCCTTCGACATTTTTCGCTCTTATGTTTGTAGACAACCGAACGATACCCCACCAACTGCTCTGTCGTTCGTCACTCAGTTCCGTCTGCTTTTGTTTCCTATACAGGCTGCACTGCACTGTATAATGCTTACTTTACATTGTGCAAGCTAGGGGCGAAAAAAAATCCGAAAAAAGACTGATCGTAAGCTGAGCTTGAAGGGGCGTAGTCTTATGGTTTGGGACTACGTGAACGAGTTCCAACTTTGTTGCGGGGATGGTTTAGAAATAACGGGTCGATTAAGTTTGTTGCCAATAGGCAGCATCTTATTCACTTTTACCAGTTACTGTATATTCATATTAGCAGTGTTTCCAGGTCATTCAGTGTGCTTCAACATACTCCAAACACGATGGTAATGCAAACATTTATTATTGTGAGAGCATGTTAGCTCATAGTCGTCAGAACAATAAAAAATTTACTGAACGAGCACTTTCGAATATGGCATGGCTAAGCGATCGTATACGAGTATATCTACACAAAACTGCTCCTCTTTGTGCACTCGGAAAGGGCCTAGATGCTCAAGTTCCACAGCCTCTATTCATTTCGAGAGAAACACTAGGCTACGACTAGCTGACATGAAAAAACGGAGCACTTTACTTGGTGAGCGCTTTACCCTATTCTCAGAAAGGACAACTTTTCATGGATTTCAAGAATTATACGAGTCGACCAGCTGGTGGCAGAAGGCAATATGGATGGCAGTGATCACCGTCTGCATGGCTATGTTTGGCTTGTTTATCCAAATTCAGACGAGCCAGTATTTTAGTGGAGTTACAGCCACCAAGGTGAGCCGGTTTGCTGATTCCGATGAGAATCTCATGTTACCGCCCGTGTGGATGGTCCATCTCGATTGGTGGTGGATTGATTCAGAGAAATTGAAGCAATATGGAATCACCCCTGAAGAGTTACAGGTGGCCATGGCTTACATGTCCCCCCAAATTCGATACAATTCTACATTGCCCGTGGTGGAGGCAAAAAACAACCTGTTGAAGAAAATGAGAAGGTTGAATTATTCCAGCATTCTTCAATTGTATCGATTAATCGTTTTGGATACAATCGATGGCGATCGACTGGATGACATGGCAATTGACGGTGGATTTTCCAGCAGCATGTATTTTTTTAAATTGAATACAACAAATGTTCAAAGAACGCCTTTCACTCCAGCCTGGATGCTGCCATTCGTATTTAATTTCTCCAGCTATTGGTGGAACGCTGAACAGTTGGCTCAATTTTTGGGTGGATACGATCCCAGCTACATTAGATCGGCCGCCTTTCCAATAGTTTTTAACCCTGATACGTACATGAACGTGATCATAGAGCCTGGTCGCATCTACAATATCAATACAGCCACCACCATATTTAGACATCTAAAAAACTGCACAGATCAGCCCTATGACAAAGTCTATTTCCCAAAGACATGCCGCTTGGAATGTGAGATGCGGGCCAATATTAGTCTCAATGTGTCCTCTTGCATTATGTACGAGTACAGTCCTACAGGGCATATGGAGCTAGGCATGACGGAAGTGATTCGATATGGAAATATATCACTTTGCAATCCTGGCTTACACAATGTCAGGAGTGGCCAAGTCGAGGGATCAGACACGCAAGTCATTAGAAACCTGACGCAGGAGGAAAAGAAAGCGAGAGAAACAGAAATTGCAAAATGTCAATCAGCGTGCTCCCCGCGATGCGAGCAATGGATGACTACTTGGAGTGTGTCCAGCAATATCGCTTCCCATCGACTTTTTGGAACCACACGTGATAAAACTTCGATCTCTATTGTGTTTCAAGATGCGACAGCCGTGGTCGTCGTTGAAGAAATACCTCGATACGAATGGCATGATCTGGTCAGTGATTTCGGAGGTTTACTAGGGTTGTGGTTAGGCGCGAGCATGATGTCCTTGGCGCAACTAATCCATTTATGCTGTTGCAACACAAAAGGGAAGCAAAAGCAGTAATTTGTTCCGTTTGGCGTTAAAGTTACATGCTGGAGTGAAGTACAGTATGATTTGCATTTTCAGCGCCGCTTTTTGTTGCTCCTCTCCAGTAGTCTCTGTTAGTGATGATGACTGCATCAAGTCGGCTGTGGGTCGCCCCGTGCGATGATCTGAGACAAAACATCTCTTGGCTACATACTGTATGTCCAACCTCCGATCCGTGAGCTTACCACACTGAACATTACGACTCTCTAGACGAAGATAAAAGACTGATTTGAGAGGCTGCTTTTGACATCACTGCTGTCCATGCAGCATCGAAAATAGTGAAAAGCTCTTCCTGGCACCGCGCAGTCAGTAGGTACATGCAGTAATGCCCATGTGGAGTCCCCTGTAGGGTAGCATGTATACACATCGAAAAACCCGAAAGTGAGTCCTCCTTGACTTTTCCTGATCCTTCTGGATCGACACATTCTAGCGGCTATAGAAAGACGTGCGCCTACATACATACAGTAAGACCGTCTGAACGCACCGGTTGCTACTCAATTGAATGCTGGTTGAAAATTTATCTCATCTCAAATAACTAAGAAAGCAGCAGAGCAAAATACAATATAGGTCATTTTCACTCCTCAATTTTGCGCTCCTAATGCTCTCCAATTCTCTTTCAAATTCATCTTTTCTCTTCTCCCACGTTGGCCAATGTTGACTTATATTCTCTCTTGTAGTTTTCGGTTTCATCTGATTAAAGAGACTGATAATATTTAAAGTGCACTAGGACGTGTCAAATGACTGTAAGCTCGCATCTGCTTTTATTGGACATGCTAAGCTCCTTTATTCTAGCCTCCCTACACAACCGCCATGAAAGAATCGACTGACACAACACTTCGAGATCGTTGTACCCTCTTTGCCCAAACCACTACTTTTCACGGATTTAAAGAATTCCACGAATCAAAGACATGGTGGCAAAAGTGCATTTGGGCAATAGTGATTATCGCATGCGCCCTCATGCTCGCCTTGTTCATCGTGTTACAGACAAACGAGTATTTCAGCGGGCCGACTTCCACCAGGGTACGTCGGCTATCAGATAATGACACTCCATCGTTTCCAGTGGTCTGGTTGACACATTATCAATGGCTATGGATCGATGTATCTAAATTACAACGCTTCGGAATCACACGTGAGGAGCTGCAAGTAGCTATGGGCTATACAGTGTCTGGTGTCATCTACAATTCCACAGTTCCCGTCATGCAAGCAAAAAAGAATCTGTGGGAGAAAATAAGCAAACTAAATTTGACTGGAATTCTACAATTTTATAAACTGATGGCGTTGGACTCTATCGATGGAAGTGTTCCGTTAGATGATCTGATAATAGAGCGGGTATTCACGCGAGATTCTTGTTACTATCAATTAAACACTAGTTCAGCCTTAAAGACATCATTTTCGCCAACTTGGTCATTTAAAACACTCTTTGATTTCACAGCTTATTGGAAAAATGCTGCTGCATTACATCTCTTTCTAAATGAAGTCAACCAAAGTGAGAGCGAAGTGCGGAGAGCCTGCGTTGCGTTGTTCAATCGAGACACATACAAATTTGTGCCCATAGAACCAGGATATTTCTACAATATCAACACAGAGACGAATATCTACAGGCAAATGGACTATTGTACAAATGAGCACCCCGTCGACAAGTTGTACTTCGTAGACGCATGCAAACTGAATTGCGAGATCAGAGGTAATACCACTTTTAATGTCACCTCTTGCATCCCGTACGACCCCAGGAATGAACATCTGGTTATGTCAGCTGCTGCCCAAACAGGCAATTTGTCTTTGTGCCATAGAGGGGCTATCAACACCGTCACCAGACGCATAGAAGGATTGGAAGAGCCAGTTTATAGAGAGTTGAACCCGCAAGACGAAAGTCGGAGGAAAAAATTCGTGAATATGTGCCAATCAGGTTGTCTGCCCAGGTGTGATCAATACGCGACAAGTTGGAGTGTTTCCAGCAGCCATGCTAATAATATCATTGTTAGTCTGGATAAGGGCTATAGTTTGATCTGGCTTATTTTCCAAGACGCGACCACAATAGTGGTGGTTGAAGAATTTCAAGAGTACCAGTGGCACGATTTGGTCAGTGATTTTGGCGGCTTGCTAGGTCTGTGGTTAGGAGCAAGCATGATGTCCTTGGTGCAGCTGTTCAATTATTGTTGTCCAATGAGCGGAAAGCGTACAAAATAAGCGTAGAAGCGCAAGAGAAAAAATCGGCCTCTTTTTGGAAAAGGTGGTCCATTATGATTTTTTGTAGTAGATTCGACCCCAATTTTTATCTCATTTTGTGAGGTGATTTCCACTTGTCTTGTCTCGAGATTTTCACTCGAGAGGTCTCAGCTTCTAGCAGCCAGAATCTGATTGAGCGATTGGTCTATCGACTACTTGGACGCGGTTTTTATCTGTCTGTCCCCATCAGTGTGCTTCAGCTGCTTTGGGTCGCAGTAAAACGTGAACATGTCTCTCTACATGGCTTCTGTGACTGAGTTTTTTTGCTGTGCGAGTATATTCCTTGACTTGCTGTATCGTGTGCGCACTTACTACAGTACATCTATCGGCAAGATTAAAAACTGAATAGAATATTAGGCAAACATTGGGTCCATGTGAAGTTATTGCTCTTGTCCAGTTTCCCATCGCTATCTGATCGGAATTCCCCATGGTGACATACGTTAATATCCATCACCTATTGTCTGGGCTCCTTGGCGTTGCGCATGTCGAATCCTAGATGAGATTCCAATCTATAAATACTGTGGAATAATAATGATAATGCATAGATATAGACACGGAAGGATACAGAGGACGCGGCCACGGTGTTTGGGGTAACTGCCCAGCGCGTTATGAATAGCTGGGCTCGTCCTAGGCTCGGTCCTTGACGATAGAGACGGTTTGAAAAAGCCATACGGGTAAAGCTGGGTGCCCTCAAAATGTATCTTGTGACTTAGGTACCCATATTTCTCCTAACACTTGTACCAATAGGAATAAAAGTGAGCATTTACGATACGCAGCCAACTTACAATTTTTTTTGACATTGCGAGAAGTAAAAAAAGAAAGACATTGAAATTTCCAAAACATGCATACCACAACTAGTTAGCATAGCGGCATTCTCAAAAAAGCAAAAAAGAAGCAAATCCAGCATACAGTAGCTTCGCGCACCTGGCATGCATGTATTGGCCAAGCCAGAGTCCCTCTCCTCACGCTATGGTGACGTTTTCACAGGGCGGTGCTCCTTTCCCATTAGCTAGTCAATAGGCTGCATTTGTACCATTAGATATGCTCCAGACACGGAAGCAATAGAAAGCAACACGAACCAATACAGTTTTACGCAGCTCTCAAGTCTCAAATTCTTTTCAATAGGACGCAAGTCTTACGAGAAAGCCTGAGTGTTTGGCACATAACCAATTCAAAAGTACCATGCTTTTAACAAAATTCAACTTTTTCCAAGTTTGCCGAGCACTAATTCTCGGCCATCGAGAGCAATGTCGCGTTACGAGTTTTGACTACGAGTATATTCCTTCAAAAAATACATAAAAAACACCATTGGGCGAAGTAAAATGTACTGTAAATTAAGAAGATTTTATTTGTCACCCAGCATCGAGTCATAATCCCAGCCTGATCGCTTTTCTTACAGCGTACTATTCATGGGCATGTATCTACCTACTACCAAAATGCATATGAGCTCGCTGGCGTATGCGAACTTTGTCACTGGAAAATCAAAACAACCCTACTTTGTTTTTGGAATATGTAAAGAAAGTTAGGCCTTTCTGCAGTCATCTCAATCGAAAAATCTGTGCATTTCATCAGTAAGAGTTTCTGAATAGTATGAAATGATCGACCGGTGAGGTGTTTTGGGCCAAACTAGTTTGTAGCGAAAGAACGAAAAACGGCCTTATTATTTCCAAAAAAATCTGTTATGACAGACTCAAAACTTTTAGACCAGCCAATGCACAAAGTGGAACCAGGGCTTGGGATGGCTGCTATCACGAGTTAGAAGCAGTGTAAAGTTAAAACAACTTTCTTGCAGTTGGTCGCGCATTAGGTTTGTTCTGACTACCCGCTCCCTTCCGGTCGCCCTTCTGCAAAACACCGACCGACTGTTGGAAATGCTCAGTTCCCTGTGGTTTCTCGCCATCGCCTTCATGATCTGCCCAATGGATTCGGCTACGAGCGCTTCGTTGAACATCGATTTGGTCATAATTATTCACAGCGAAGCCCAGTCGTTGGACGGCGAGGTGGCTGGTATCAATCTCACTCTGATCGGCAATTTACCAATGATTTTTGAGCTCGGGACATCCAAGACTCGCTTCGCCCTCCTTGCTAACGTTCTACAAGAAAACTCCTCCGCCAAATTTTCCATTATCAGTGACTTGACTGGAGAAGAAAACAGCTTCAAAGAAGCCGCCGCGACAGTAAGAAAGATAGAAAGCTTGAAGATGCAAAACCACCTCTCCGATGCCTTCTATCTGGCGCGTCAGCGATTATTCGCCACGAAAGCAGAGAGGCCGAGGGTGATTCTCGTTATCACTTTTCCATCTTCGTACCCGGGTCTGGAAGAAATGCCACAGGAGGGCAAAGCGATGCGAGATTTGGGGGTCTTGGTTTTCGCCTTTTTCCAACTGCGGACGAATGGAAAAGAGTACCAAGAGACGATAGAATGGGTGCTTGGAGGTAAAGAAAGCAATATCTTTAGGACTGAACTCTCCGACATCACGGCAGAAACGGTGCAAAAATTCAAAAAGGAACTGGAAAAGCAGCTATGCGAGTATACCGAAAAATGCTTCTTCAAAAACGACGATCTGAGCAAGTGCGAGAAAGCTTCCTATACGCCGAATGTGACTCTGGAGATCGGCAACTGCACTGATGTGGGAATCACCCCCGCTCCATCGACTGGCTCTTGCGAAAAGACCGAATGCGAGAAAACATGCGACGAGTTGTGGCCTTGGACAGGTCCTCATCCAAACTGCAGCACCAGAAAAACTTGCGCTCTTGTGGCTGGAATCAATCGAGAGGGTACTGCGCGATGGCGTGAGGCGACGTTTTGCCCGCAAGGATACCAGTGCCCGTGCCCAGCTTCGTCTTCGTCGAGCACAGGCCTGATAGTGGGAATCATCATTCCTGTCGTCCTCATCGTCCTCGTCGGGGCTGGAGTGGCCGTTTACTTCTTTCTGAAACGTCAGAATACGCTCGGTTTGAAAGGTGGAAAGAAGGGAAAGAAAGGATCACCGAAAGGCCAAAGCGAAAACGAGTCGGGGGAGAAGAAAAGTCCTGGCGGAAAAAAGAAAGGCGCTGGTGCAAAAGGCAAGCTGAAGCAAGCCGCAGAAAAAGCTGTACAAGAAGAGGGGAGTGGGAAGGTTGCGTCGCTGACCATGGTCCCGATGGGCAAGGGCAAGGGAAAGGGGCCTGCGGTGGCTTCGATGACCATGCTTCCAATGAAGAAGATGACTTCGATGACCATGGTGCCAGCGAAGAAGGGCCAGAAGTGATCTGGCTTCTCATGAACAAGCAATAATTTCCAGCTCATGGTTGGTCAAGGTAATTGATGCATGAAAAGGTGATAATTTTTGTGTGTATCTTGTTGCTCGTGGTGTATTATGGCGTCGGAAATAAGGAGATGTGTCTTTACCATAACCTACTTTGGGCGGGCGGGTGGGTAATCAGTTTTCCATTGCGGGACGCAAAAAAAGGAAAAAGTTCCATGCAACCAAAGAAATTCGCTTTTCGTAACCCTGTAAAACGAATTTGCAATGAATCGAATCGGTCGTTGTATCAGCAGCGAACGCTATCCCAAGTACTTTTTGTCGTGCATATTTTTTTATTAGTAACTGATTTCCAGGGAATGTTTTGAAAATCCGTGGATTTAAGCATGTATTTTTTAAATTTTAGAAGCTTTTTTGAAGTTTTTACGGATGCTAGAGCATATTTTTCGTAGTTTTGAGGTCCTTTTTTGCAAAATTTCTGTTGATCATACGAGATTTTTGTAATTTTTAATCAAATTTACCCAAACTTTTATCGTTTTCAGGCATGTTTGCTTGATTTTCTTAAAAATATTCAGACATATTTCTAAAATCTTGATCATGTTTTCACTTTTTGTCGTGTATATTTGTTTATTATGCACTAATTTCAGGGTTATTTTTCAAATTTTTTACGTATGTCGAAGAGTATTTTCATAGTTATCACAGTTTATTACGCATTTTTGGTGCATATTATCGAGCATTTCCAATAATTTTACGTATTTCCAGAAACTTTTTGGAGGTTTTGCCCTTTTTCGCTTATAGTTTAAGAATTTTATTACCGTTAAATTATACTTTTGTTTTTTTTTCACTTTTATGTCCGCTGTTATATTGACAGTTAGATTGCTCAAATGGACACGCGCGGGTAATAATCGTCCTTGGTGGGGAAAATATTTGACATCACCGCCAACTTTTCATCCGCCTGTGGATGCAGGTTCAGGAACAGGTAGCTGTATTGTCTGTCTTTCGTGGCCTTGTTGCGCGCATCCGATAGTACTTGGGCCCGTGTGGCCAAAGCTGTCGAGAGAGCTGTTCAAACCACGGCCGCCATCCTTGGTGACTTGAAAAGAACTACGTAATGCGAATTTCTCGCACGCAGCGCATGACTTTGGAATCATAGAAAACAGACTAGGTAATACAAATAACACTAATATTTTTTTGATGCGATTTGACACAAAACAAATCGACGAGCTTTTTTTTGGACCAGCTGTGGAAACAAATCGTCCAGGATCAATAGCGAATTTGGGGCAATCTCGTCAACTGTGGGCAGTCCTTGTCGACTAACTTTATTCCACTTGTTTCCACTGATGAAAACAGCGGCTGCCAGCCAAGTGCCATAATAATAATAAACAGTTTTAGTATGGACGCTGAACATCCTGTTTAGATTACGAATAAGTTGCATGACGAAGTGGGTTTTGCGGAGGAAGTACTGCCAGCGATAGTCATGGTGATTGTGAGACGTTTCCCCCACTTGGTCGATTCCCCCACCGAGACGATTCCCCCACTGTGTCGTTTGCCCCACCGTGCCTGTGGGTGAAACGACTAACTGAGACATGCGACGTTTCCTCACTGAGACGATTCCCCCACCATGTCGTTTCCCCCACCATCAGTTTTCAGAAACTGCGGCTATTCAAATTTTGAGCCCTCGTATGGGAGTAAGTACTCATCCACAAATCTTCGTCGCTTATCCTGGAAGACATCAGTTTTAATTCAGTTTTACAAATATTATCATGGACTGGCATTTTACCAAAATCGAGTGTTCATTCATATTCAAGATCGACAACGGGCAAGCAGCCGACATGTCCAAAGTCACCATCTTATTTTGCCACTGCCTCGGACAGAAACTTTCAAGCAGAGTTTTTTATACTCCGCAATAGCCCAGTGGAACCGAATAAACGAAGATATTGCACTCGGTCCCTTTGAAAAGTATAAAGCGAGTCTTTTTATCAGAGATTGATTAACTCACGCTTTTCATGCCTTCCTCTTCACGCCTCTGTATGTGCAATGTATAATCCTAGTGTGCGGTGCCCTTGGAGTGCGCTTTAAAGTGCTTGGCTACCGAAAATATAGCAATAGCAATAGCAATAACATAAAATATGCCTCAAATACTCCACGATTTTGTTGAATCATCGTTCGACTGCCATGCTCCAAAAGCCATGTTGTGGTAGGGCCTAAAATGCTTGCTTCACGTTTGCTCCTTGGACCAACGCTCGCCTGGTTCAAGGACAAAGAAGACGAGCCTAATGCATCGTGCATGAGAAAACTACTTTGCCAAAATCTGCAGCTGTCATACTGGTGAATTCACTAAGGTTCCACTGCCTAAATTTAGGTTTTCTGTTTTTCCGATTCACAGTGAGGTAGTTCTATCCGTACATCTGGATTTGAAACATGCCTTCATTGGCACAGGAAACCTGGTCTGGTCTTACATACATTCGTATTGGCAGCGTAAGCTGGGAGTCTGCAATGATAATTCTGCAATAAGTAGGGAGTTCAAAAAGTTTGTAGCCTGAATACCTTGCACGTTGAGCTGCAGCACAAAACTTGTACTTTACACTTCCCCTCACCCTGCAAGCCAAGCCTATCATCCTATCATACACGTGCTGCCTTTTGCGACCAGAGTCGTACCTGCCTGCATATCATAAGAAACTTATGGTGGGGGAGACGACACGGTGGGGGAATCGTCACAGTGGGGGGAAACGTCGCATGTCTCAGTGAGTCGATTCCTTGGTAATAAATGAACGATTTCCAAACGTGCCGGCAATACACGCTCGTAAATGCAGGCCTCCACTGTCGAGACACCTTCGGGCACAATGATCGGCTTCAGGACAGTGTCGGTGAACATGTACTGGGCTGGAGTCGTCATAAGGCGTCGCTCCATGGCCGCCAAGGATGCGTCGTGCACTCTGACACGACGTACATGCAGGTAGGCCCTTTCTATTGTCACTGTGAACTCTTCGTTGGCTTGTTCCCGCATATACATTATGAATGCTTTGAGGATACGGCGGAACAAGCGGACGACCATTTCGATTTCGAATGATATATTTGCGCATTTAAAGAAATTCAACTGTACTGGTCCGATAAGATGGCCTATACCACTTTCAAAATAAGGTTTGAATGCGTCCAACGGTTCTGGCGACAGTCCATCCAAGCCGCCGTCGTACCATCCACTGGTGCTCAACCAGGATTTTCGCTGATCGTAGGGGCTGCCAGCCAGCACGTCCAAGTAAGCGCTCCATGGCAAGCAGTCGCTGCTTTGGAGTATCATTCCGTTATCAATAAAGTAACACCAGAGAACATGGACATCAAAACATTCGGCACCAGACCAATCTTTTTCGTTTTGGGAATACTTTTATCGGCCTCTTTATCAGCCGCATATTGGATTTTCATGTGCACTTCCAGGAGGGTGGGCGACAAATCAGTAAACCAAGTAGGAACACTTTGTATGCGGAATTCTAATGGTGAATTGTCACCATTGTTATGTAAGGCAGATTGACAGAAATGGTTTCTATCATGCTTTCATCGATACTGAGTTCTTCTGGCGATTCTGAGAAAACGTCCAGGTCCACTGGTGCATCAAATCTACTCATGTCCTCTTTTTAGGCTGGATCTGCTTATTTTTCTAGCTTTTACGTTTCTTGGACTTTTGTTAACGACTTTTCTTAGCTGGACTAGCCTTTCCCAGCAAAGAGAACAAATACAATCGACCAACAGGGCGGTTACTTCTAGTTGCTGGCTGATCTGCCATGACACTGAAAACTGATTTAAAATCTTGGTTTCTTAAGTCTATATTGCACTTTTAGACTAAAATGGACTGATTGTGAGACTGGGAGAACCAGGCATGACGCTCATCAAAAATGACAAAATTCAAGACTTGTGAGCGTAAGTGAGGGCGACGTTCAGAAATTCACAAAATTTGAATGTTGCATAATTTTATTCAAATACAACTTCTTGTGGTCAGACACAAACACACAAATCAGAAAGCAATTTAAAAATATATGAAGAAATAAAACACAGAACCAACACAGTTTATCCTACTTCAATGTACTTGCTTATCAAAAAAGTCTTATTGCAACGTACTTGCTTATCCAACTGTAATGTACCTGAGCATCAACAAAAATCTATCTGTAGTGTACTTGCTCATCAACAAACCTTATGAGCAAAATTTCAAAATATATCCTACTGTAATGTACCTGCACATCTACAAAGTATAGAGTACTCAAGTGTACTTGCTCATCAACAAAAATTTATCCTACTGTAATGTACTTGCTTATCAGGTCTGCAGGGATAAATCGCATGTTATCTTTTACAAGACACCATTACACTGCAGCAAAATACAGCAAGTGACAAACAGTTTGTCACATATTGCTATGCTCTATACTGTGACTCGTCACATCTAGTGGACTCCACTGCAAGCGGCAGTCACAAAGGACCTCACTGTCAGCCTGAATCCCTTTACACTCACTCAAACAGTCTACTACAAACAGCCCTTTACACTAACTTCACAATGCGCACTGCGTGCACGCTATTTCACTTTCCACTTTACACTGCCTATGCTTAACCATTGTGGCTCACTAAGGTCAAGTGCGAGCGGGTATGCTTATACTACTAGCATCCTAGCTTCTTGTTCATCTTGTGAATAGCCATGAAAATAGGGTACAGAAAATAGCTAGCAGTCACATGATGACTTGGTGTATCTCTATTCCTCTACGGAAGGGCGCGAATTTCTTAATTTTAAAGACCTGTGTCCCAATGTCACCATAAAATTACGCTGCGGATTGTTATTTGATCAAAACGCAAGAAAAGCATTTCGCTGTGATATCTGCACAGATTACCACATAAAATTGGCGTTGATGGTAAGCGAGATCGCGATTTTCTGCAGGGAATTTGGAAAGCTGGGAGCGTCTATGCACTAAGGTGAATCCTTGCTTTTACCCCTGGGCTATAGGAATTTAAACGTCCTTGACCTGGGGTATGTCGCGTTATCGATCTTACGCAAATTTGTATTCAGACTGCGCATGGAAGTACATTGAGCCAACCAGACCGCTTGTACCTCAAAGTCTCCTCACCCAACATGCAACCGTCTGCCTTGACTCCGATCCTATGCCTATCTGCTGCATAATGCTTCAAAATTTTTCGAAGTCTGAAGAAGAAAGAAATGCGGGAATGACAGCTTGCAAGTTAAAATGTCAAGCAAAGTGCGATCAGTGGCTCAGCAGTTGGTCTGTTATAAGTCGACCTCTTGATGATCTTGAGAGCGCTAAGGGTTATAGTGCTATAGCCAGCAATTTTCCTGACACAGAGACACTATTATCAATGAAGAAGTATTACAGTTGGTCCGGTAGCTGCCAGTTGGCTCCTCCGACGAGTATTTTTTGCGCTTGTTGACCCAAGAATCCAGAATTCAGTAGGCTCTAAGCGGTGAAACCCAAAGCCAGTAGGTATTTCCATGTTTTTTTTAAACTGGCGCCACATTTTCAAGAATTTTTTAAGAAATTACTGACGATGAGTACTGCCCGAAATAATTCAAAATCTAGTGGGCATAATCTATCTTTATAATTCATGTGGTCGTTTTGAATAGCTAAGAAAATTAAGTGAACCATGCGAAATGTCGGATGTCGTGGAATTCGAGGGAGGGGAAAATTTTGGCGTTCTCAAGCCTCTCCATTCTTTCAACCAATCAGCAAACTGACAGACTCGTCACGTGACAGGGAACGATGTAAAGTTGAAACCACCTTCCTACAGTTGGTCTCGCATGAGGTTTGTTCTGATTACGCGTCCCCTTCCTGCCGCTCTTCTGCAAGAAAACCGACCGACCGTTGAAAATGATCAGTTCCCTGTGGTTTCTCGCCATCGCCTTCATAATATTCCCCATAAATCCGGCTTCAAGCGCTTCGTTGAACATCGATTTGGTCATCATCATCCACAGCGAAGCACAGTCGTGGGACGAAATGGTCGGCGGTATAAAGCTGTCCCTGAGCGACAATTTACCAAGGATTTTTGAACTTGGATCATCAAAGACCCAGTTCGCTCTCCTGGCGAACGTCAAACAAGGACCCAACTTCGCAAACTGGACAATAATCAGTGACTTGACTGGGGACGAAAACAGCTTCAAAGCAGCTGCCGTGACAGTGAGAAAGACAGAAAGCTCGATGATGCAAAACCACCTCTCCGATGCATTCCGTCTGGTGCGTCGGCTGGTATTCGCCAGGAAAGCAGAGAGGCCGCGGGTGATTCTCGTTATCACTTATCCAAGCAAGTACCCAGGCCTAAATGAAATGGCGATAGAGAGCAAAACTATGCGAGACTCGGGAGTCTTGGTTTTCGCCATTCTTCAACTGAGGGGAAATGATAAAGAGTACCAAGAGACGATAGATAATGTGGTTGGCGGAAAAGAAAGCAACGTCTTCAAGACGGAACTGTCCGATATCAAGCCAGAAACGGTGCAATCTTTCAAAACGGAGCTGGAAAAGCAGCTGTGCCATTACAAAGAGAAGTGCTTCTTCAAAGACGACGATCAGAGCACGTGCGAGAAAGCTTGGTACACGCCAAATGTGACCCTGGAAATCGGCAACTGCGCTGACGTGGGACTCAGTCCGCCTCCATCAACTGGCTCTTGTGGAAAGACCAAATGCGCGAAAGCGTGCAACGAGTTATGGCCGTGGTCAGGTCCCGATCCAAACTGCAGCGTCAGAGAACCTTGCGCTCCTGTGGCTGGAATCAATCGAAATGGTGCTGCGCGGTGGCGAGAGGCGACGTTTTGCCCAAAAGCTTTTCATTGTCCGTGCCCTGACCTTCCAACAGAGCCTTCGAACACTGGCCTGATCCTAGGAATCGTCATTCCTGTCGTCCTCATCGTTCTCATCGGGGCTGGAGTGGGCGTCTTCTTCGTTTTGAAACGTCAGAATGCACGTGGCTTGAAACGTGGAAAGAAGGGAAAGAAGGGCTTACCAAAAAGCCAAAGCAAAAACAAATCGAGCAAGAAGAAAAGTCGTGGCGGAAAAAAGAAAGGTGGTCCGAAGAGCAAGCTGAAGCAAGCCGCTGGAAAAGCTGTGCAAGAGGAGGAGAGCGGGAAGGTTGCATCGCTGACCATGGTCTCGATCGGCAAGGGCAAGCGATAACTTCGATGACCATAGTGACAATAAAGAAAGGCCAGGCTTGATTTCTCAAGAATCGAACACCCAAAAATTCCAAGTCCATGGTCGGTCAAAATGATGGACACGTGCAAAAATGATTCTTCTATTTGTATCTTGTTACTTGTGGTGTATCATGGAGTCGAAAATAATGTCTGTAGCACAACATGCTGTGGGCAGATGGGTGATACAGTAAGCAACATTTCAAGCTCACGGTGGACGGTACGATCAATGAGACACCGTCCTGAAATCGTTCGGGCGTCTGTGCCATGCCTTCCTGGGGTGGTAACTGCTCTGTGTGACGTACCTAGCCTGGCTCCTGATCGAGTGCACCAGGTCCTGAGATGCCCATGATGGCAATCAGTTCCCCTGTCGTGGGCGCAGTAAAGACCAAGGTCAGCACTAGTGAGTTCATAACCACATCGATGTTTCGACAGTCCTGTATCAGACAAATTAAGAGTACCTGCCCTGGAGTCGAGTCTTCAAGTATGCACCCAAAGGATCAGAGTCGACCGTACCGACTTTTTTGACGTACCCGTACCTGGGGCCTGGTACGGCCGTACTGTGCCGTACCGTACTGATAAAAACTCCATCTTGGCAGCCAAAAAAATTTTCTCAAAAATTGTATAGATATTGAAGTAAAGGCTTTGTGACTCTGGTGCGCATCTAAAAAATCGCCATGCCCATTATATTAATTTACTTCTTGGCTGCGAGCAGTTCGATGATCCTCGGGTTCGAAGATATTATAACCAAGAACAGCATTGAAGTATAGAAGAAGTTTGAGATAGTCCTTGACTTCATAGCGGTCTCCTTTGATATCGCAGATTACCAGAAATCATTTCTCTCCATTATTCTACTTTACCTACGCTCAAAGACTAGATTATCTACAACTACCATGATATGAGAAATGTAATGATGACGTATAAATCTGTATCGCGACGCCTGGTTATCCATGCTTGCTGGAGATCCAGGAGCCTCCTGTTTCGATGTTTTGCGCAAAGATTCCAACAAAATTTTTGAATCAAGATGGATGAGAAAGCATTGCAGACAACATCTGTTGAAATTTAATCAATAATGTGACAATCATTTAATCAACCGCGAAAAATTTAAGGGGAGAATTTAGTCTTCCATGCACCAAAGTGTAGCATGGCAGGCGCCTCAAATTCAGAAACAGCGACTCCATTAATGACCACATTTCTATTCAAGAAAGCAGCATTTTTAGCAGCACTTGGTAGAATTCATAAGGATCACAGCCCCAAAGTCAGCCTGCTAGCATCAGGAATATAAAATAAGATGCTCTGCGAGTAAATACTTAAACTTTGGTCATTTTCTCTTCAAAAAAATTGACCGCTTTGAAGCGAAGGAATGTACCTGAGCGTTAAATTACACACAAAATATAAAACTCGGTACGGCCGTACCGGCTTATTTTCAGTGCTGTACCCATATTATACCGTACCACCCCGAGGTACGGCGGTACGGTGGGTGCGGTCGACACTGGCCAAGGGTACGACGACCGTATGCGTCCCTTGAGAGCGCGCCAATCGAAGTCCCTGGCTGGCGCTTGGCCAACACCACAGGTCTGCCAATCGGATGGACAAATCCAGTGGGGTGCCCCAAAAATTTATGACAACTGGTTGGAGTAAAATCGAGCGAGAGCAACAGTTTCATCCAGGGGCCCATTCTTATATTCCCCAGGGTCCCCCATAAAACCAACTACCCGTGACACGGCAATTCACACGAGCGCAGGTATGCCCACACTGGTAGAGACCACTTTGGGCCCATCCTGCGCGAGCTTACTGTCCCCCTCATCAGTCCTCATCTGTGGCCTCGTAGATAACTCCACTCAGGAATTGTGCTCTACACAGCGCAAATAATCCAATACGTTTCCAGATGACTAGGAAAAAGGATTCTGTTAAAATTTTATATTTGAAGCCATCTGAGCAGTACTGTAGGTTTCTCATTCTCTGATCTTTCTCTAGCCAAATAAATCTACTGCTGAAGAATTTTATGTGGCTGGTGTCAAATATTTCCTCCGTTAGGTGCTATCTTCTTTCGTATTCATGCTTCCAGCACGCCGTTTACGTCAAGTACCCAAATGAATGACGAAACATGATGCTGGCCGTCTAAGATGCGTCGCGCTCAGCGCTATACCATCACAGATGATGTTCAGGCTCGACTTTTTGTCTGCTAAGTGGATCCAAGTTCGCCGCATTACAATTTTACGGATTTGGGTTTTTTTTTATTTTATCGGTGGTAACTGATTAAAATGGCAAAAATTCCAGAATTCAAAGGAACAATTGCTTTCGGTTTATCTCCAGTCAATGTCTCCGATTCTAAGAAACTTCAAACTCAAAATTTCAATGGCTCATTATTGGCCTCGAAAAACAGCAGCGCGTTACAGCGACATCAAGAAGCGGATCGAAAACGGTTAGAATCCATAAAACGTCAACGAGAATCGTATGCTCAAAAGCAGAATCTTATAAGCTCATCTCTGAAATCGATTGTAAGTTGAACCTGATTTTCTAAACTGATCTTTGCAAATATGAAAATATCATATGTAGCACTTTGAGATTTTATTTTACAACCAGATTTTTATTAACGCCATCTTTGATTTTTCAGGACTCAGGGAGAACTTTAATCAATAAGAAAATCAAATTTGAGTCGTCATCTTCCTCATCGGATCAAGATTCAGATGACGATGGCATATTTTCTGGAAAGGCACAAAACGGTCAACAGAAATCAACGCAGAGTCGAAATTTCCAAGCGAATAACGATCGGAAAAAGCTTTTCGATGATGATAGCGAAGATGAAGTCAATAATAGTGAGTTCAGTGCCCCAAAGTTCGATGGCGCAATGGGATCAAAGGTAAGAGTATTTGCTTTTTCAATAAGTGAGTAAGGACTTCAAATATTCGTTGCCTAGCCTGACCCCACAAAGTAGAGCAATTCAGAAGAAACTGGTGCAATTTGAAATTTGAATGTCGAATTTCGATGAAATCAGAAATCAGAAGATTTTCAAGATAAAATTGTTTCTTTTATTTGTAGCTCCTCGAACTCCAATCTAAATATGGCGGCGCTGATCAGCGTTTCCGACTCGATGCTCGATTTCTCGACGATACCGATGTCCCTGAGTCAAAGAATGAAACCAGTCAAGATATTGGTCATGAATCGGCCAATCTCAAACAAGAACGGCATGCAGCTATGCGTATTTTAGAAAAAGTGCTCGGGAAACCTTTGGAGAAAGACGAAGATACTTCGCATAAAAAATCGAAACACGTGCCTTATTTGCGCTACGATCCTGATAATCCAGCTCATCGTCAATATCAAGTACAGAACACCGACTGCGAAGAAAATGATGACAAAGCAGATTTAAGTCAATCATCAACAAACTCGGATGAAGAGTCGGAAAAAGAGATTCCTGCAGAAGATGCTCAACCAACCCCTGCTGCCAAGATCGGATTGGATTCCGAGTTCGCTGAGCAGCTTCGTCAACGAATTGGTCAGAAGACAACAAATGTGGAAAACGCAGATTCTGGATTCAGTTTAAGAAAACTATTTGGTCGTGATGAAAGTACGAACGACACTGCTATTTCCAAGACAGATTCAATGGCCACCTCTGTTAACCTACCTTTATGGCAACGTTCGCTAATGCGAGTCAAAGATTCGTCATCCGAAGATGAGGAAGAAGAAAAACCAGAACAGTTGTCGAATCCTCAAAAATCAATGGAGTCGTTACAAAAAAAGAAATTGGCGACACTTACATCATTTTTCTTTTATGATCAAAAAGATGAAAGAATTTTGGGTAAGTGCGGTTTTGGTTTTTTAAATTTTTTTCCATTACTTTATTCTTTGCAGGAGAAGCAGAAAAATTTCGGCGATTAGAAGACATGGAGACAATGCGAAAACGATGGGAAAAGCAGCGAATTGGCCTTATTCGGGTAAATTTTTTGCTGTTGCGTTTATCAGAGGTGCAGGTTCGACTCCCACACAGGGCTAAAGTTTTTGATCATGTGTCCTGAACCCCTCTTCCTCAATCATATTTTGTGCTTTCTTTTCTCACATGTGGACTCGCAGTTTGACGCAGGTCTTCTTGTCTTTCAGTTTTACAAAAGTCGACGAAAAGAAGCTCTGAAAAAGCAAAGATTAAAACAAGAGAAAGAAGCAGTAGGAAAAGGCAAATGGAGTCAAAGATCAGCTTGGCTTAATAAATCGCGGAGAACCTAATTCTGCTTCGTTTTTGTAGAATGAAATAAAGTTTAAATGAAAGATTTTAAAACCTAACTTTTTTACATTTTAATTAGTACAAAGTCATAGCTTGTGGCACAAAAAATTAATAATAAATCTTGCTACAAAATACAGGCAGAAAATTTTCGATGGTACTATACATAAAACCACTTTTTATTTGGAATCACGCAAAATAGACAATTTCTGCTTCGATTTCGCAGCCCGTGGCGAATCCAAAGGCACCCACTGACGACGTTCTTCATCCGAAAAATCGCGTATCATTTTTATCCAAGCCGCTGTTCTTGGAAATTTGGTCTCATCAAATTTCACATTTTCTAAGGCCGCGAACACATCCAAATCCAATTTTGTCGGTTCTTGACCAATGATTACATTTGCTGTAAATTCTTGGGGCGGAGTAAAAAAGCCATCCTTCGATTCTGATTCTTCTCGAGCCCATAAACGAGCGAAATCAACTTGAGCGCCTTTCGGTTTGGCTGATCCCATTTTAAAATTGTCTTCAGACGCGTCGAAGAACAAATCTGCAGAATCTCGACTTGAATCAGGATCCTTTTCTTCTTCGTCATCAAAATCTAATTTCCTGCGACAGGATTCTTTTTCCAGACGTTGCTCCTCGACTTGGGTCAATTTCGATTGCAGATTGTTGTCGAAAGTCGCTTTTTCGTTCGCTGCTTTTTGGGAAAAATATCGCTCCAATAGTGTCAAACCACTTTCTGAGCGCAAATCGACAAATGCATTGAGAAAGTGCCAATATTCAGACCAGCCGCGATTACCAGATGCGGCGATTTGACGACCAACGCGTTCCATGCCTTTGTGCAAATCTGATCGTTTCACTGAAGTGGCATTCAAAACCGATTTCGACACAGATTTCTTGCTGGATTTTTTGGTCGATCGTGCTGGAGGACTCCGATCATTATTGAAGGCCCATTGCTCGTATAATTGGTGGGCATCGTCCGCGCTCACCGGTCCGATATAAGCTGCTAATCGATACTCAGAATCAGCAAGTTTGTTATCCAGTTTCAATGAATCCATCGGAAATCCAGTAGATGGACGTCGAAGAATTGGTGCATCGGCTTCATCCCGCGCACGATACAGTGGGACATAGAAGGACGGCGATCCATTGTCCAATAAGAGCATAATTTCTTTCTTGACCTTATCTGGGAATCGATCACTTTCTTTCGCCAAGTCCTTTGGAGTCTGTCCGTTCTTATTGACCAACATTCTTTGGCATTCGTTGAAAGAACACAAATATTTGACCAACTCGACGTGTCCATTCTTGACGGAGAAATGTAACGGGGTGTCATTGAATCCCTTGTCGGGCGTATTCAAGTAAAAATCCAAGAGCACGCGCCGACGATTCGATGTTGTTGTCTCATCGCGATCATCGGGATATAATCGATTAACATAAGCCGATGTTTCGTCACGAAAAAGTTCCAATACGGCTTTCATAGTATCCAAGTGTCCAGCACGGGCAGCAACGTGCAAAGCGTTGTATCGAAATCCCTCTTGCAAAATGGTGGGTGTATCGCCACTGCAATTGATCAGATATCGGGGATTAGAATCGATCAATTCCCGAACCTTCTCGATATTTTTCGATTCGATAGCCTTCTTGAATTCGGTCAGTTGGGGCCGTGTTGGAGCTGGGAATGGTCGCGGAAGTTCCTCAACTGATGGAGTTGACGAAGGAAGGGCAGGTAGCCCTGGTCGATCACCTTCCCCCAAATTAGTATCATCCTTCCTAACCGATGCAGTACTGTCATCGCCACCATCCGCACAGAATCGCATAGCTTCTTCGTATGTCGAAAAATTCTTGAATCTTGGTGATTTTTCTTTGAATTTCTTGATTGTTTCCAATGCTTTAGCCATTTCTCGAAAGACGAAGGGTGATTCATTTGGCGCGTCCCCGCCATTACAATTCTCTGCCAACGAAGGTGGTGATTCCGAATGGCCTGGCACAAAAACGGCGTAGTACGCCATTTCAGGATGTCGTCAAAGCAGGCGATAAATCCAACGGAATGCCAATTTTGGGAAATTCTTCACATACAATGGATACTCTAATTGCGGGCCTCCAATTTGTCCAATTTTTTAGTGCTACGCTGCCGCGCTTTAGCAGACAACAAGACCGGTAAAAAATTGCTTATCCCTTTTGGTGCTAAATTCAAAAATACTTCTGGTGTTTAGTCTTAACTGTTACAAATTTGCTGGCTGCATTGATCGTGAGCTCTACATATTTCAATATGCAAGAAGTTTTTGTCGTATTTTCTTCATTTGACCTCTTATTAACCATCTAAAAGCTTCCTTTTATTTCTGATGAAACATGTCTGGCAGTGAGAGCCCAGTTGAAAACCAGCCCCGAAGAAGAAATGCGAGGCTTCTTTTCTTTTTCAGCAACAACCACAAAAAGTTTTTCACAACATACTAGCCAGTGTAAACATAGTTCATTGTTTCTTGGTGGTTCTGCTGTTCCCAGTGGCTCAGTCATTGCAGATATTTCTGCTCATAGGTTTATTCGTAGTAGCTGTACCTCGGCCAAAAACCGCATTCATGAAGCGTTTCCTCGCAAACTTATGTCTGTTGCCGTGCCGCAGTGGAAGTCAAAGAGTATAGTCAACGACAAAATAGTCAGAGTACACTTTGTTCAGCCACGACAATCAACCACAAGCGGACTGCTCTCCATGGACTACCCAAAGATGTGATGGCCGACCTACACTCTCTTCCCTTTTCTACTCTAAATGCACAACATACCGCAGGGAGATAAGGTTTCGAACAATAAAATTACCGACACCATGGCACCCACAAGGCTCTGTACCTTGCCCTATCAAAGAAACCTGTCTCGTTCGAGAGAAGAATGCTCACGAACAGAACCTTTCTCGACAGCTTTCTAGTGAGGTGACAAAACCGTGACACTGTATTATCGGTTTTCTTTGAGATTGTGCGCGGCCGTTTGGAGTAAAGGCGCATTTATAGTCGACAAAATTTCTACTCCTACCCCTAAGGTAGGTGTAATGGCCATATACTTAAGCGTGTGCTATTACACCTACCCGAGGGGTAGGTGTAGAAATTTTGTCGACTATAAATGCGCCTTAAGTGGCTCTGCCACATGGATACACTACATATATGCGCCGGTGTATCCATGCTCTGCCAGCCGCGCACACTTGGATCGCTAGTCCAAGCCGGACGCAGGTATATAAACACCCTATGACTACAGTAGGATTTCAAACGGAGACCGAGGCGCAAATCGATAAAAAGGAGAATGTTCTGCAAAAAAACAGCTTCTTATGCTGGGCAACTCAAAGAAACCACCCAGCTTCAAAAGTGAGACTAGACAATGAGCGACGCAAAAGGCAAATTCGGGATATTTGCCAATAAAAACACCAAATGAATTGCCTGAGAGGATTTCGAGTGATGCACAATTGATGCTTTTGTTCTCTTATTTACTACACTTGAGTGCAACAGTGTATATCGGTGCTGCCTAAACTACGAGTTTATTATTTGCGGCCATACTGCTATGTGTGAAAATGGCGGTTTGGACAACTAACGAAACATAAGTACCAGAAGAAGCAGCAATGAAACAGAAACTGCATGCCACACGGTCAGATCGGCCATTACAAACTATAACTTTTACTCCAACATGTATCCGAAGCTACGATGCACCACCCTAATCATATCGGCGCATTCCGCTTTGCAATAAACCTTGAACAAGTAAAACAAAAATTTGACAAAAACTATACCGTGGACCCGTCACTCACACATTTGTCGATGTGCCAGAACACTATTTTCTCCAATTCCGTAACTTGGTTTCATCAGCCTCCGAAAACCCGAGCTATGTTTCACGCCGGGAGATACAATAGCAACAAGACGGCACAGCCTTGATGACGACGATGCCTCTGGTGACGATGTACAAGCGCAAAATCACTTAACCCGTAGTTGGTCGAACTCTTGGGTCCACAGACCCAACGCATGTTATAACACAGGGCGAAACGGTTTTATCTGCATATCTCGACAACCAGCCATTATTTCGCAAAACCGTTTGGTAGTATCATAGGTTGATAGGTAGGACATGCTAGTACCAAAAATTATCGAAATCGATCAAGCGGTTCCCAAACGGCGGCCCGAAAACCCCAAAAAAGTGCCCAAGAACAATAATAACTTCAATTGAAACATGAATCGTACGAAAGGAAGAACTATCTTCTATCACAGGCATCGTACAGTTGCTACTTGATGCTGCAAACAGTGAGACCAACTAGGGGTTAAACCAAACGACGAGGCTCCTTATTATGACTAGTGTCAAACGTACACAATATAAACCATCTCACCAAAGTCTAGTGTTCCATACCAAGGAAGGCCACGCGGCGGCTGCATTGGTCATGTCAACGGCGAGTAGGGATGTGACGACATGGATTCCTAAACAATAACGTTATGACTCTAGTTAAATCGATTTCTTAACAATAACGTTATGACTCTAGTTTCAAAGGTCTTTTGCAAAATAACGGTCAAGTACGCACAGTGAATTTCGTTCTCCTGGCTGCATCTCTGTTTCGTAATGTATTTTTCGAAAATGCTTACAAACACTGTTTGGGCAATATTGAGGAATGTCTCCCTCAGCTTAAAACATCTTAAAGCGTGATCAGCGACGGATCAATGTGCAACATTGGTTATAAGTATGGCGCCATATACTAATGAGCGCCCTGGCGCTCTGAAAAATGCCTGAAGTCATACTGCTCAATAGAGCACATTATAGAATATAAGAAGTGAGTGCCCAAAAGGAGAAGAAGGTCGAAGCGAATATGATTTTTAGAGATGGATGACGCATTCAAAAAGAACACACTTACGTTCTCCCCTTGATTCACGCGTATCTGTACAGCAGATGCAGACAAACATACGCGGCATTTTATTTTAAGAAAGCTTAACCGACTGTGAGATCAGACACCTGCCTTATAACCGCATATCTGCCCTAAAGCCAGTTCGATCAATGTCGCAAAGATGTGACCTTTATGGCCTATGAAGGCGTAAAGCAATGTGAAGCAGAGTACACTCATTCTTCAGTCCCAATTATCAGTACCCGCTCGCTATTCTGTCTGTGCGAGTCGCTTCTCTTGTCCCCTCCGTTCTTCCCGTCGTCCGAGTTCAAACACGATCCGATCATGCCCCCGACCCTGATCAATGTGGAACCGCCCGAGTTGGTGTTCGATGTGCAAGAGGGTCGCTTGGACGAAGTCAAACTGAAGGTGAACAACCTGACTGGCCAACGTCTGGGATACAAGCTGTTCACCGATCAGAGCGGCTTGTACCTCTTCCAACCCAAGAGCGGTTTCATCGATAAATCGAGCCAGGTCGAAGTGGCCGTCAAACTGCTCAAGGTGCCCGACAATCTGACGGCTATCGATCACAAGACGGCCATCAAGGCTCGTGTCGCTCGCGACGACGAACTCGATCGAGAGAAGGAATGGCACACGCTGACGCCCGCCGATGAGCCTAAGATCCAAGTGGTCAACTTAAAGAGTCGTTTCCGCACAGCTAAAGAACAGGCCGACGACACGCTCGGAATCCTGCAGCGTATCGAGCGGAAAGTGGAAGAAGGCTTCACATCCACTTCGCGCATGCTCCGACTCAGCGCTTTTCTGCTGATCCTCATCTTCGTGGCCGTCGTGATCAGTCTGATGGACTGATTGAAATGGAGAACTGGAAATCGATGAAAAGTGGCAGGTTTGATTGATGCCTTGATTTGGCATTGTGTTGGCGATCGCCTGCCTGGTTGTTTTCGGTAAAGCTGACGGTAGATTCGGCGCTGTGTTCAACTTACTAGCCAAAAGATCAGCTAGTACCATAATCAAACTGAAGTGGCGGCCGCGGTAGTGCAGCGGTTTGGCGTTCGTCTACCCATATAGCGGGTGGCTGGACTTGTCCTGGGTTCAACCTACGGTTTGCAAACCGTAAACCCTCGCTGACCTTACACGTCAGGCAACTGCATTCATTTTTTTGCCCTTTTTCCACTCGATACTCGCAGTCAGTAGAGCGGTCCTACCTCCATCAACGGTATGTCTAAAGCTAGAGAGGAAGCCAAAAAACACTTGACTAGCATTCAGGTATCAATTATGGCTAATGACTTCGCAAGGGTCTCGAAGTCAATTTAATTCTATTTAGTTTTCTGTCTTCGATTACCTAGGCTGCACTTCCGACTGTTTTACAAGCCTTCTTCCGTTATGTCCAGTAGAACCCCATTTGCCACTTCCACTTTGGGTGAGCTTTCACATCGGCTAAAAAGTATTTTCTTTGCAATTATCGGTGCACTACATAGCAATGAAATGATGCATGATTGATTTCGATGAATGTGAAAGCGATTATGTACAGTAAGTTGTTGCGCGCGGCACAAAAGGGGTTCTGTTGCGGCCTATACATCTAGTGCTCAAAGCCTGTTATTATTACGGCCTCGCAGATACCAAGTGGTCTGTCGATACTCTGATTCTGAGATCACATCGCCTTTAGCTTATTCCAACCCTAACATCCATATCCCAGGGCATATCGCATGGATCCAGTTTCTTCAAACCAAGCCCCCCAAAATTCCTCTCCCCCCTTCCAGCCTGACTACGGCGAGCTTACTCCCATCGAATTTTGGATTCAAACCGTTCTTTTCTACACCATCCTAGCTGGCTTCGTGACCGCTCCTGGTGGCATTATTGTTTTGGTGGCAATTGCAAAAACGAAGAAACTTCGCGAAACTCGTTTCTTTATAATCGTAGGCTGTCTAACATTTGGTCGATCATGTATCGCTTTCCAGTTCCTCATTGTGGCCATATTTCGATTCCTGCGCGTCCACGGATTAGTAAGCATTTATCAACCTCGCCTAGTCTGCCACACAGTGCACTTGTGGCTCCTGTACGGAGGGACCCTCGAAATGATTGTGCTTAGCATTCTAATGTTCGATCGAGTGACTGCCTTTGTCAAACCTGCTTATTATCGATTACTAAAAGATAAATCAGCTTTCAAAATATGTGTGATCGGATACTTATTAGTTGGGGCAGCTAAGCTAGTGCCATCGTACGTCCTAGATGATCCCATGGAAGTGGTGTATTGCCTTAATTTGTTCACATTTCTTGATAAACAATTTAATGAATTCTGGCAAACATTTGATTTCTTCTCGGCCATGATCATCCTGTTGACCTACTTTATCCTCGTAATTTACCTCAAATGGAAAAGGAACCAACTAAGAGAACAATCGAGGCGCAACTCCAACTCGAACAATGCAGCTGACGTTGCCCTGAGACGGCAATCGAAGGTGATGCCCACCTTGCGCAACCTGGTATTATGGCATTGCGGTGTCGTCTCGACGGCAAAACTGCTTTTGTACTTGGCTCCATTTTTGAGCTCCCAATTGCAAAGCCGTATGATTGCTTTGGGTGGCGTGCTCACATGCGTAGATATCGCAGCTAATATTTTGATTTTGCTTTTTGGAAACCCTGATATCAGAAAAGTGACATTGCTGTTGTTTTGTGGAAACAGGTAAGTGTGTAACGTGCTAAAATCCTTGCCTCGCCCCTTGGTAAAATACGGCTTTCCAGACCAAGGCTCAAGCTACTGCGCCAGCTTCACAGAATCCACGATACATCATGCTGAGTTCATGTTACCTATGTTGGCAAGCGCACCACATAGGCTGTAAGCTTTCCATTAAGGCAGCTCCCGCATGTCAAAAAATGGTTCCGACAGACGTACAGTAGGGCTCACTACTCAACCGGTTCAGACTAGTTAGAAACTCAACCGATTCCTGCAAACCAAGCGGCTCTCGACCTTGACCGCGCCCCCCGCCCTCGCTCTCATGATCGGCCAGTCTCGTATCTGACCCCGACCGGTGAGGTTCAGGGAACTAATCTACGCCTATTACAACTTACAATGTGCGGATAAAGCCATGAAAAGTTCTGTAAAAATCAAATCCGGCTTAACAATACTTGCTTGCATCACTCTGAAAAATTAGCTCAGGCACCTGAGCTTCACATTTTTTGATGGGACGCCCATTTTTATTTTTGCATAAAAAGCACTTGACTGCGCACGCTGATCAAACACAAACCTGACACCAAGTGCATAATTGAGGCAGACATTAGCATGATCCTACATACTTTTGTTAGAAGCCCCAACACCAATGCCAATACCAGATCTATTTCACGGCGGCATCGCATTTACGGCGACATCAGCTAAAGTTGGACTGACTTGAATTGGAAATGGCCGGGTGCAATTTTTTTGTGTTTATCGTCCTGTTGATCCCTTGTACAGTTTTTGCAAGTAACTTTTAAGAATATAAGAAGCTTCTAGAAGAAACTGAATAAAATTTTTCAGATAAAAAATACTATCTTCGATTTAACTTCGACAGCAGTGGCCGGAATCGGAATTTGGACAGTAATTACTGTAGAGATGAAGTGCCCTCAAAATATCACCGCACCTACACCGCCAACTATTGCGATATTGTGGGTCAGAGAATCCGCAACGGAACTTTGGTTGGTGGAGTAAGTGTTAGCGAAGTTAGGCAACAAGAATGCAATCGTGCCCCAATCATTTCTTGTTGGTGTCGCCAAACGTGTCAGTCGTGTGAAGGTAAGCGACTTTGAGCCCTTTTTTACTGCTTAAAATTATGAACATTCTAGGCTTCGATATCTCAAATGCTAACAAAATCCCATGCTCGACTTTCGCCACTTACACTCGACGACAACCCAATGGTGTCCGTAAAAGTGGATGTCAAATTTTTCCCGCCTTGCGCCAATTCTGTCCAGATGCTTGTAATAGTGGCAATGAAGTGACGTGTGATGGCTTGGGCACTCCAGAGCCTATCGCCTAGTCTCACTTACTGTATGCATGACGGAGGTTGCAATGCAAATGCCCTTACTCGTACGAGTATTTTGAAAAAACCTGGCCTGCTGTTACAAAAGACTGGCATTTTCTGTTATGTGATCAAACTGGCAAACTGGGCAACCACTGTTGTCATATGGGCTTGGGCCGATTCGATGCTTTAGAAAAAGTAAGCCATTGTCATGGTCTGTTCGAAACGTAACTTCAGTTAGGAGAGAGACGCAACGCTTGATACAATAGGTACTGCAATCAGGAGTAATCTGACGTGGCCTCGACCAGCGTTCACTGGACTGTACGCGTAAGAAATATGAAAATACGTAAGAACCCAGCACTGACCAAGTATTAGTCGGTCAGTCAGGGTTTTGACAGAATTCTAACCTTGACCTTGAGGTCATTTCCAACAGCGAGCCCCAACATACCTTTCACTGGCCGCACATAGGTTCAAAAATCCCAGATATCCTCTTCCTCAATTATATTGAGGAACTCAGAACAATAATACGATAGCAATGTTTTGCTGTCAATATTCCTTTCACGAACTACTTGACAGCATTTCTCATAGTCGATTTCGACTAGCCAAGACGCGACGTCGTGACGTCGTGACTGTCCACGTTTCATCAATCGATTTTTCATCATCTCTTTTACTTTCGCTTCTTTCGTGACTGTCACCTTCGTTATTATTAAGTTTGGCCAAGCATGATCAGCCATTGCATAGGCCTGGGCCATGTTGGCCGGCCAGACCTGCATTCAAAAATGTCATCCTCGCGTACGATGCAAATCCAGTCAGGCAAGCCATTGTATACTGTTCTATCCTATTACCTGTGGCTAATAGGCATGGAAAAGCTTAAGAAAAAGGAATATCGACAGAAAAAACAAATGTGCTTGGGTTAAAAACATTGAGAGTTTATGATTCGATGCGAAAGAAGTGTTCCCCACTGGATAGATGGATGGGTGATTGGATATATACTGTAGATAAGCAGACAGGCTGGCTGGGTTTAGAGCAATGGAATTTTAGACTGGACTATACTGGACTTGGGAGACGATTCGGCTCAGCTCCTGTAGCCCCTGTAGCTTCTCATAGCTGCCAGCAACAAAAATACTAGGTGGTAATAATTAGGATAAGCTCGCTAATCAAACTGACTTTAATGAATCAAATCGAATGAATTAAATCAAATGACTTAAATTATTTCGATCACTCGTTCCCTCCCAGCCACCCTACCGCAAAACAAGTACACTGATTGCTGGAAATGCTCACGGTCACTTCATGCCTGCAGCTCCTCGCCATCGCCTTCGTGATCTCCCTGGCTTCAAGTGCTTCGTTGAATATCGATTTGGTCATCAGCGAAGCTCAAGGTTGGGTCGATGAGGTCGCTATCTATCGCTATGAATCGTTCTCTGAACGAAGATTTCCCAAAAATTTTTGAGCTCGGAACATCCAAGACGCGCTTCGCTCTCCTCGCAAACGTCGTTAACCAAGACTCGTCCGCCAACTGGACCATTATCAGTAACCTAAGTGAAGACAGAGGCAGCTTCAAGGAAGCCGTTGCGAAAGTGCATGAGGTGCACTATTCATTAATGCAAACCGACCTCGCTTCCGCGTTCAAGTTGGTACGCCAACAAATTTTCGTCGGGCAAGCAAAGAAGCCAAGGGTCATTGTCGTCCTCGGTTTGCTGAATCACAGACCAGGTTTGCAAGGAATCCAAGAGGAAGGCAAAGCAATGCAAGATTTGGGCGTCATGGTTTTCGCGGTTTTTGAATTGCTGAGCTCGAGTGAGATAACCTACAACGAGACGAAACATTGGGTGGTTGGCGGAAAAGACAACAACATTTTTGCCTCGAAAATGTCTTCTATCGAAACTGAAACGTTACGAGTGCTCAAAACGGAGTTTGCAAAGCAATTGTGCCAGTACACAGAAAAGTGCTTCTTCAAAAGCGAAGATCAGAGCAAGCGCGAGATAGCTTCGTACACGCCGAACGTGACACTGGAAGTCGGAATTCGGGAACTGCGCTGACGCGGAAATCACTCCTCCTCCAGCGACTGGCTCTTGCGAGAAGACCGAATGCGAGAAAACGTGCAACGAGTTGTGGCCCTGATCTGCTCCAGTTAACTCACTGTTCACGCGGATAAATCTACATGGGAGCACGCTTCAGATAGCTAGCGAAGTCTTAAAAAAATCAACTGCTTCAATGCATCCTCTCTCATATTAGCATCTTGATCCTTGAAATTTAGCACCGCTGATAGCACCTTATCGCTCGTTGGTCTAAGCTAGAGTGACAGTGGCGATTTTCTGATGGAAAAAAGTCCAACAGAAGCTTAATAAAATTTAAGGTAAGACCCAAATTGTTGACTTTGAACACCTTGCCATAACCGCTCGTAGCTCTTACAATCAGGGCTTGATTACGGCTTCTTCATCTCAGCTTCTACTGCTCTCGCTCCCACATTGACGCAACAGTCTATCTCGACTTTATCCTTTAGGCAAACGAGCGTGAGACGACCTGGCGAGAGTCTATCTAACCAACTCTTTCCCATCTGCCATAAAAGACGAAAAAGAAAAATCTAGTTCTAGAAAGACGCAGGTGCTGTACATAAAATGACTGTTTTCGACCCTGAGCCAGAATTGAGTTGCATCGCTCGATGCGCCAAGAGTATGCCAGCCGGAGGACGCGTTGGAGAAAAAGTTCTATTTCTGCATGATATAACTGATTCGACGTCTTAGATGATAGAAAAACGTCAGTGATATTCTACCACCCGAAAATTTTGGTCTTTTGCTTCCAGAAAAAAACCCGATCGAATATGTTCTTTGTATGTCACTTTATCTTCGACCTTTGGTGCAATATTTTTATACCAATCATTTTAGTGCAATTCTTGGAGCGAAAAGCGAAAAAGAAGAAGGCAGCTGAAACTTGCCCATTTAAATCGGAATGGATCGGAATCCATCTCTTTGCCCAGTTTACCAGATCCACATGACGAAACTACTGAAAAATATGAAAAACCTTCTAATTTACCGAAAGGCGCTGGCTCTTCGCTACAGCTCTCACCAAGTGAAGATGAAATTGTAGCCTTTCTTCTACATGTGTACTTGAAACAGGGGTACGGTCTTTTGGCTATGGATAGCACAGGTAAGCACCATTCGGGCATGGAAATGTGATTAAGCTGAATAAACCAGCGCTCGCTTTGAGGTCTGAGCGATCCTTATGTCAAGTTCAAATATAAGGGCAAAATTATCTACAAAAGTGAGATGATACCACAGAATCTAAATCCTCTGTGGAATGAAGAATTTGAACAGGTGATCGATAATCGATCGACACCATTAAAACTTGAGGTAGGTCTTGTGGAGGTTGACAAAATGTCGAAGTATGTTTAATGGTTAATTACTCAGGTTTATGATTTCGACCGATTTACTGTCGATGATTTCATGGGAGAAGCGACAATCGATTTGGCTTCGGTGCCATATAACAGGTAATTGTCTTTCAGTCAAAATTGCCAGCCAATTAGGTTTGTGAGTCTTATCATTAGTGTTTCCAGTATTTTCGATATCTCTTAGTTAGTGCTGATGATCACCGATCGATTATAATTAATCGGGTTCTTAAACTCCCATTCGGAGGGTCGATCTCCAGTTTCTGTGAACTAGAATAATTAATCAAAATACTAATAATATTTTTTAGCTCAACAGAACTCAAGTTGAAGCTTATAAATCCTGAGGCGATGGATGAAGGAGCAGGATTTGTACATTTGACCGTGACGCTTAAACCACTGACAAAACGCGAGGTAAGTTCATGTCTTTTCTTTGAATTCACGTATTCACTTTTTTGCGTTTTCTAATCCTGGATCAATAATAGCGGCACGAGGCATTTTTCAGGAAATGGAAAGAGAACGACATTCCTCCAGCACATCGATCAAAAGAGTTTTCTCGAAGAAGAAAACTGGTAAAAAAGTTTTTGTCTTTTCGTCCTTAGTTTTCTGCTATTTTTGTCTCTCCTACAAATCGGATAGAAAACATTCTTCCCCTTTGCTAATCCAAATATGCTGTTTTCTTTTGCCAATTTCAGATCGTGTCATTCACGCGGTGCTGGTGGAAGCGAAAGAGTTACGCCCTATTTTGCTGGGTAAATCTGCTCCAAAACCAGATCCGTACGTAAAGTTGAAATTGGGCGATGAGAAAGTCAAGAGCAGAGTGAGAAAAGTGCGTAAGACTGACTTCTTTGGAACTTGACTTTTTTTAAGACAGCGTCGAAAACATTGGAGCCGAAGTGGATGCAAGCATTTGTCTTTCACCCAGGCAGCCCAACCGACTGTGCCTTGGAGCTTCAAGTGCTGGATCGTAGAGGAGATAGTCTGATGGGAAAGTACATTGCAGGGGGGGAACAAAGCATCTGCAATTGCACGTTAAACCTTTCTAGATGCCTAATAGATCTGTCCGTCCTTGAAAGAGAAAAGACTGATCATACCTGGTATCAACTGGAAGGCGGAGGGAAGGTGTTGGTCGTAATCACAATTACAGGCTTGACACAAGGCAACGTGTCAGATTTGGACACGTATGAAAAAACCGCAGTCGATATGTGGGCACTGCGCGAGAAATATGTGAGCAGAATTTGGTGGTTTCGAGATAGAGTGGACAATGCAGCTTGAACTTTTCAGAGTCTCAAGAAAACCATTTCAGCGCCCTCTGTTGGTTTTCTTATTTTAAAAAGTAAGTAGACTGTTAATCTACCCGATATCTTGTCAAGATTATCTTTTGTAGTCTTCAAAGCCGATGGCCTTGCTGCCTTAGATATTGGAGGTGAGTTTAATCCTTTGGCCGCATTACCACCTTTTACCAAACTGAAATAGGAAAAAGTGATCCGTTCTGCGTCGTGGAACTTGTCAATTCGAGATTACAAACTAATACGGTGTACAAAACTCTTAGTCCCGAGTGGAATAAAGTCTTTACTTTGTAAGTCATCTGTTCGGTTGTACCTGCGTATGTACAGTACTGAAAATGCTGATTTTCAGCGATGTTCATGACGTGAACGCAAGTTTGGAATTGACTATTTATGACGAAGATCCAAATAAAAAGAGCGAATTTATGGGAAAAGTGGCCATACCGTTGCTATGGATAAAAAATGGTCAGAGGCGTTGGTAAGTGGGCTGTGCGAAGCAACAGGTATTCAAGTAGCTTTTGCGCATACGAGGGTTGCACAGCTCTCACAACACTATCCGAAACAGAGTGGGTACCTGATTGTGAGATTTTTAGTGACAATTTTTGCGGTGGAATGTGTTGAGAAAATGCCGACAAACCATTGAACACCCATGCTGGATCGGGATTTTCGGTAGCTGACGCCCCTCGACCTCGGCGAACGTTTCAGATACTGTCTCACAAAGTTTAGTGGGATGAGGTGTATTAATGTGGGTGAGTGCGCGCGCGTGTCCAATAGGCGTGGGTATCTTGTGTGCATCCATCCGCTGGCTCAGCGAACCGGTCTGTCTCTCCTAAGTAATTGTAAATCTTGACCAGACACATGACCAAAAGCTACTATACAGCGAGGTTGAGTGACTGGCTTGGCAGCAGGTAACGAGGTTGAGGACGTCTTCAGTTCTCCAGTCGGAGTTTCTTGCCTAGAGACTTCGGTCTCGACTATCCCCCGCCGCCTGGGTGCGCTGGTTACACTGGCGTCGCGAACCGAAGGGCCTTCTTCGGATGTAAGCCCCTTCTGGACTAGTGGGAGAGCCCTGGTGGTAGTGGGGAATGCCGGACCGGCGCGTCTTGTGCTTGCTGTGGCCCGGGGTTCCCTGCAGGTGTACTCCATACCAGACCTCGGTCTGGGTTGCCTCCACTGAGGCGTAGGGACCAGCGGACGAAACCTGATCTGCTTGGAGAAGGTTCGGCGAGCGTTTTGGTGTGCCTTGTAGCGCGACGGTGGGAACACCTAGCGCTGATAATGCACCACCACTGGAGCTGGTTCTCCCAGTTGGAGAATGGCAGGGACGCCATTTTTCCAACGGTGGGAGGAATGTATCCAGCACCCCTAGCGGTTGGGAGTAATCGATACGCTCCCCTGGCTGGGACGTCAACCTCTTCGGTTGATGTTTCAAGGTCAGGTATAGTCGCGAGACTTGCCCACTTCCAGGTGGAGTTTTTTGCCTAGAGACCAGTCTCGACTACTTCCCGCCGCCTGGGTCTCGTGGCATGTAGGCAACACGATAGGTGGAATGCGTGGAGTTGTTCCTGTGGCCTGAGCCTTCCTCTGGACAGTCCGTTAGTCTTTAGGGGGACCTACGATTTCCAAGATGCGATTAGATGCGATTAGATGCGATCATGTGATACGCATCGATATGGAATATGAAATAGTACTGGGGGCCTGATGAGCGCAAGACCAATAGGAATTAGAACTTGTGTTCAGGCAGACGACGAGCACATATGGACGGTGTGGTAAGCAATCTGCGTTCCCACGGGCCCCGAAATCCATCATGCTATTCTTCCCCCCCCCCCCCCCCTGTGCTCCCTTTATCTGGGCCTGGCGCCCAAAAGCTGCTGCTTCATTCTTTACCCTCAGTTTTTTCGCATTTTTCCAACTTTAGCTTTATGCGCTGACACCGCAGAATATTTAATTATTGAATTCGCAGCCTCTCTTATTATCAATTCCCGTTATAAATCAGCAAAATCATTTCTTCTTTTAAGGTATGCGCTCAAAGACGAGCAATTGCTGAGCCGTCAGAAAGGCCGGATTTTGATAGAAGCCACCCTAATTTGGAATCTAGTAAGCTGTCTTTCCTAGCGAGAAACATCTTCTTCATAATTCTTTGAAACAGGCTCGAGCAGCTGTCCGAACGTTTCAACCAAAAGAAGAAAAATATACGGCCCCTAAAGACCGTTTTCGTCTCCAGGTGTTCATGCGTAACATCGATCGAGTGAAGAAGTATGGGTCTAGGATGGCGAAATTTCACCAGTTCGTCCAAAGCTGTTTCACATGGAAATCACCACCAAGAAGTTTTTCTGCTTTTCTGGTATGATTATACTACTACTTTTACTGCAGGTACTAACCTCCATGTGCGTTGGAGCATACAATCAGCCTTGAGTACACTATTAGTGTAACCTAGCCTGGCAGGCGGAAGAGGGAGGTGGCCGACCGAAGTCGGCGGCACAAAAATTGTAGCTGGAGCAGGCAAGGCTTGTGACTATACCTACGGCTGAAACATCGACCCGAGGGTTTGACGTCTCCCAGGCAGAGGAGAGTATCGATCACACTCGGCATGGCCTGTCAGGCGTGAGGGTTACAGTAGTGATCAATCGAAACAAAAACTCAGCATGTGTATCATCCTATCATTATCGGTGATTGTGATTAGTGCAAGCTTTAGCAAAAGGTTATCTCACAATCTGCATGGGAGAGGGCGTCCGTATACACTTTCGTTCTATTTTTCTGACCCGATAAAGATAGGCACCAGCATGTCAAAAACCATAATATCGTCATTCTAATCTTTCAGATTTATATCTTAGTCGTCTATTTCTTCGAACTGTACATGATACCATTGGCACTGGTCATAGCCCTCTTGCTGGCATATGTTACCCTCAGTGTGGCTCAGGAGGACGATGACGAATGCGGATCAGTATGTGTCACTGGTTGATCAGGTCTTCCCCTCGCTGTAATATCCTAGCACCATGTTTCAGGACTATATGGAGTCGGATGTTGAAGTTGAAGATGACGATGGGGTAAGGCACTACGCCACTAACTTGAAACTTTAATCTCACGGCATTCGTTACAGGATACAACACCGACGACACTTGCAGAAAAGCTAGACATCATCCAAAATGCGTTGTTTGATATTCAAAACATACTGGAATTTGTGGTTTCTTCTATTGAACGAATACGCAAGTATTATGCCTGTCTTTTCAAATGTTTGAGACGCTGTCAGTCATTCGGTTCAGCACAGGGTGTACTGCCTGTTAATTTATGTCCAATCTTCAAACCTAATGACAGATTAGAAAAGGCCATGAAGCACATGACTAGCATACATCATACTGCAGGTACTGTTTACTTTTGACTAAAGCAATGGCTTGTCTCCTCGAGAGAATGTGATGCGGAGAATTCGCAGGAAGCATTTACAGATGAGAGGAAAAAGCCGTTTCTCGAAGGCCAAGGAAGCTAGCTGAGTGCAGGGCAATAATATGAGATGACTTACCTAGATACCGTAAATACTCAAGTAATACAGGGAAAGTTTTATTTCGACTGATTGAGCCTAAGGCGGGAATATTATTCTGGGGGAAACTATTTGAGGGGCTACAGAAATCTGCAACATATTTTGGCGTCGAAATTCTCCCAAATAAATCATGACTTTATTCTCGAGCCAGCGTGGTCTCAGGGCATCGAATTCCTACATAAGCATATTTCCCTTCATCTGCGTCTCCTCCATCCAAAACACCATACTAGAGTTTCGATAGAAATATACTAGAGTAATTGAGGCAGGGAGCCTATCTGAAAGGAATTATTGAATCAAACGAGTCCTGTGAGAGGAAAGTGGACGAGTAATCTCTGCATCAAATTGCCTTCTGAGACAAGTTTCATTGCTCAAATAAAGTTTAGCCGTCAAAGTCCCCTTAATGCAGAAGAAAAAGCTTCTAAATTCGAAAAATATTTTTAAAAATCAGCCAGCGATCGTCTCGACATGCATCATCCCCTGACAGTATGGCAGTAGCATCATCTCTACATTGTCCCGTTCTCTGCTGTTCAGTCGATTTTTGTCAAATTTTTCCGCGCAGCCATTCTCCAAACCATGTTTTGCTTTCAGCACAGTCAACTTCGCCCGACCATTTTGCTCATATCTGGCCATGATCGTGATTGCACTGGGCTCCTTTGTTCTGTACTTTGTCCCGATCCGGTGGCTGTTGCTTGCCTGGGGTAAGTGCCTGTTATCTTGCTGAGAGAGCTAATTCCACGTACCACGCTAGCACAGTGTATACGGCAGTGGTGATGCTTGCATGACCACAGATCTCAGATGAGGCTGTACCACTGCTAAAAACGTAACAGTGGTGCTAATTTCTCGTGTGTGCTTTGGTATCCAATTCCGTAAATGCCAAAGATAATTCCTCGCCCAGTAACTAGCCCTGAGAATTTGGGGTTCATGGTCACCTGGCTGACGTACCCGAGGCTGTTTCAGAGATAGTAGAGGTTATCTCACAGAAATCTAAGCCCTCAAGTATGTAGTTATATAAGAGCCTCCTCAGAGACTGATCTGTATTTTTGGCGGATTCCTGACTAATTTTTAGTAAATACTGTACGATATACAATACATCTTTTCACAGTTACGGAGGAACCTAGGGCTTGTGCGATTTATGATGGGCCAGACATGGGGTACATACAGTATATTGTCAGTGAGAGCGGCCGATACAATTGGAATGCCAATTTTTGAATCTATTAAAAGTGTTTTTTGTTTTACAGTACCCTATATTTTCTAAATTCAAGGCATTTATAGTAGTTTCCAACTTTCCAAAGGCTTTTTTACCCGGGATAAAAGTAAAGAAGGCAGCTGCTCCCATGTTCTTCTCACAATTTCCACATGGCTTGGAAATATGGCTGTGTGCGTAGGTAGTTCAAGAAGCTCGCTCGAGAGGTTCAAGAAGTCTGAGTGCCTTGCCTGACCTGCGGCAGCGAAATTTTTGTGAGAGGACAAATGATATTAGTAATTGACTTTTCATTTTAGGTATCAACAAATTCACGAAAAAATTTCGAGTACCTCGTCGATATGTTCTCAATAATGGACTCGCCGATTTCTTATCACGAGTACCAAATGATAAGGAAGTGGTAGGTATTTTTCGCTTAAATCCCTATTTTCACGCATTTATTAGCCCTCCGTTCATTTCTGTATACTCCTTATATTGCGTGCTAGACGTCCATGACTGACTGGCGGCAGCCTTGCCCAACGAGAGTTATGTTTCAGAGAATGTATGGTGAATTTTTCCCTCAGCAAACGCCGCTGGATGGCTCACCAGGTAATCAAGACTAAAAAACGAATCCATCCTTGTTTATTTTTCCTAGAATAAATTGTTGGTTGATTGCCGTAATACGTGATATCATGTATGTGCGGCTACTATTGTACAGTAGTTATTGTGCTAAATGCGAACGAGTGGATCGATCGGACCCCCAGAAGCCCTGATACGACCGAATTGCTTACCCTGCCTGATATTCCGTAGCCCTAAGTTTCAATTATCATTGCTCAGTAACTACTGTATGACGCTGTGAGTTTTAAAGGAACTGTCTACTTCACTGTCACGGGCTCTCGATACATTTATCACATCAAAAACGCATGAGCACTCGAGGGTGAAGGAACACATTATACTCGACATGATCAGGAGGATTCGAAGAATCGCCCGTAACTGCGCACCTGACATAAGAGGCCGACGCCTAACCCACCAGGCCACGAGATCTGGTTTTATCGACATCCATTGACGTCATAACACTTTGGCTGCATTGGTTGCACCTCAGAAGATAAAAGTGGTACAACACGTAGACCTCGAACTCTGTGCTGTCGAGGTTCAGTCTGTGAAACACCGAGAAAAGTATTCCTTGTACACAGAGCAATCTTTCACATCATTCTTTCACAATCCAGCAAACCTGGTTGGATATTCAAAATCGTATATAGACAGCCGGAAACTGGCTCTCTGGCCGATCCCCGCATTGCACCTACGGTTACGGTAAGGCTGACCAAGAAATGGCTGCCTTCCTGATGGAAAGTTCGCGAAGATGAACTTTCATCTATCCCAAACAGCTTGGTCGCGGTTCTAAAACGCAAGTAAAGAATCGTACTCCTTACAATAGGGCGGACCTTGAATAAAATTTCTGCCATGTTCTATCTTCACGTTTCTCATTCTAGTGAGTGGTTATGTTACCTTTCGCTTCATGAATATATCAAGTTCATATCCATTTAGGAATAAATCCGATGATTAAATGTAACTGATCGTATCGATAAAACTATAGTAAAAGCATGGTTTCTGATTGTTTGGGTTGATACCACTCTGCCATTGTCGAACAGCTTGAAGTCTAACACTGCACCCCTTTCTTGTCTTTTTACGAGCAAGAGAATCGAACCTTCCTCCTCCTTTTTCTCCTTTTGAGGTTAAGCCTGCTGCTATACTTCGCTTTTTGATACCAATTTGAGCGAGCATCGCCGCACAATCTCACGCTGCTCTCGCTCTTACTGCTGCATTCAACCTCGCCATGTTTTTGCTGACAATGAGGCCTTTATGATGCAGTTTGACGACATGCCACCAAGGAATAACTTTAAATATTTTTGCGGATGTATAGCCGAACTTCACCATAACCTGGGTTCAACCTGCTTGTGCTTGTTATATATTCAATGGAACTCTAATCAAGGATGGTGCACGAAAATTGAAGCCTATTTGCAGCTCACGGCTTGTCGACTATTTCCTTGTCTCGAAAAACCAGATTTTAGGGGGCGATTTCAGCTCAAGGTTTTTATTCTGCAATAATGGTACTGAAATTCTCAGCCCCTGGTCAAGATACAACTGTTTAAGCTCACCACAACATCAAAATGATCCAACTTGATTAGGCACGGTACCGCCGGTACATGAATCGACCATAGTGTACAGGAAAAACAGACTTCGAGTTAGGACATCACGAGCAGGGATGCTCACTCCTTCTTCCGTTAAGGCGCAGCTGACCAAAGAGCACGTTCTTGTTTTCCAAGTGCTTTTCAGCTGCCGTCTTTGGTGCACTAGGTAGAGAAAAAGAAGAATCAGCGAAGATCGTCCTATGAAATATTATCTCATTTTCGCCTGTGCTCTCGGAGGCTGAGGGTAAAGATGAAAAACGTGAGTCGGATATAGGTCCAGCTATAAGGCAGGCAGGCATCAAGCATCATAAAGGCAGGCAGTCAATCAATCATAAGGCAGGTAGAAGTTGGCAACGGCTGCTTTCACTCGATACTGTGCTTGTCTTCGAATAGACAGCATTCGCTTTCTTGCTCATTTACATTTACAAATGGATCCAGAGGTCAATAACGCGACTGTAACCCGAAAATTCGACACGGTGACAATATTGGCGTCGCTGGCCCAAGTCATTATTTGTGTTGTGGGCATCCTTCTCTACTTGCTGACTTGTTGGGCTATGATCAAGTACAGAAAGACCACCTTCTCGAACCCTTTCTATACTTTGGCCATGGCTTTGGCCGCACCCGACTGTCTGCACATGTCGTTGGAGTTGATTTGCGCGACCCCTGTTGCGCTCATGGGTTTTGATAGGGTTCCTTTCATTTTCGTGGCCACTTCCGGGTTCCTCACGACATTCGCTTACTGGTGGCTGGCCCCGCTGATGATAGTGATCGGGGTGAATAGGTACGTGGCCGTGTGCTATTTCCGCGCATACAAACAAATGTTCTCTCAGTTCCGGACAAAAATATTGATCGCTGCGTGCTTGGGTTCAGCATTCATCCTTCCAACGTTGATGTACAGCTGCAGCTGCATTTACTTATTCAAGGGTAATGTTTCCTTCCTGACCAAGTAAAGTCCTTTGGAACAATTCATTGTACTTTAAGGAAACGCATGGAAGTTTTATTGCTCAGGTGGTTGTAGCGAAGTTGCCATGATGGCCAACATCGTCCTATCCACTGCGTACACGATCGGTGTGGCAATAATCTACACCATGATATTCGTTCATTACAAGATTATCCAGCGGCAAATGGGCGTAGCTATGCAAACTCGCAGAGCTGGTTCGAGTAATAAGTCGAGGATAGAGGCTGATAAGCAAAGAAAAAAGGAAGCTGCGCTTATGTTTCAATTTTCATTAATCTCTTTTGTCTTAATTTTATATATAGTCACCTTCTGGGTAGTATCCTTGGCCTTTCCCAATCGATACGGGGATATGTTCTTGAACGTGTTCATCAGCTTAAATAGTTGTGTCAGCCCCGTCCTCTATTTGTCATTTGGTTCTGAATTCAAGAACCATTTACCATGGGGAAAAGCGAGGGTTTCTGATTCTGGTGCGAATGCTAACCGCCCTGCTGGGTCTGCCAGAATTGCTCATCGTCAGCCTGAGTAAGACCCGTCGGCGCTAGGACTTACGATTAGTCAGAGCACTTCTTGCCTTTGGATACACTCTGTTTAATACCAAACAAAACCAGCGACTGAACTCTTTATCGATGGGAAAATATCGCCACGTGTCACTTGTCAATCAATTACGATCTCATGTGTTGCGTGTGAGTTAATCAAAATAAAGTTTTTTTACTCAGTTCCTTCTGACCCTTATCCTCTCATACAGTAGATTTTACAGCAGAAACTGTTTAAGACAGCCTCAGCTTCTGCAGTGCTCGGGGTCTCATAACTTTGTGACGTATTCTTCCGCACACGTGCGAAGAATACTGTATGCAGGCTGAAAAAAAATCTCTGGTGCAGTACAGTAATACGGAACAATGAGGTGCATGAGCATCTTGGCCATTCGTCTAAAAAAGCTGTCTTTTACCCTCGATTTTCTCTCACGCTTCATCCAATGCCCCCAGTCCCACTTCACCCATTCTACTCCCCATCACTTGCATCGACTGGTCAAACACTTGTTTTTCTATGATGACAGACTTTCTTGGAAGTACAGTACGTTGGCCCTTTAGTATTGTATCTGGTTGACTGGTGGAAAAAAGAGAGCTTAAACGTTTCTTCACGAATATCTGATGAACCACAAAAAGTACACTACTGTAACATCGGAAAACGTGGCAGACGACACTAGCGAGCGCAAAACTTTTTTGTGTCGAATTTTTATGTTTCGCATTTCATGTGGACTTAAAAAGTGTAATGTTCAAGCGTGCCCGCTTGTTCCTTCTTGCATCAGTGTCAGCTTGGAGAACCTCGCGTGCGGCTGTGTTTCCAAGATCGAGGGACATAACAGATGGACGTCACTAGCACGTACAAAGGCTGGGCTCAATTGCGACCACTCGTTGACGGACAGACTCCGCTGGTCCCGTTCCTGATCCCGCTGGACTTCAAATATCGTTACCTTATCGGAAGCGGGTATGACATCACATTTATATTTTTTCCAATTTTCCTTTGACAAACAGCAATAAGCGTTTTAGGAAAGAAGATCGCGGCGATCCGGCCAGTTTGCTTCTGCCCGAAAGTGAGAGCGGCGATTCGTCAGAGGCTGTTCGTGTCAAAGCGGTCATTTCAGTCGACGGCCACGGCGAGGTATAAAATGGGTTTTCTTTGCCCTTTTTACTTGGAAATGTTTTGCCTTATCGCCTTGAGGCGCATTTGGAACGACCTGAAGGCGCGAACGCGATAATCTCGATCAATGGCGAGGACATCAACGCCGGGCAAAAGTGGAGAGCTCCTCTGGTCTTCAAGAGCACAGTGTCGTTTGGGCCATGGCAGTATGTGTACGAGAAAGCGGACGGTAAGTCATCACGTGAACTAGTCATCCTTGGCGCTGTCATACGAGTATTGTAACTTTAGGAAGCTTCGGAGAACGAGGAGGGAGCGGATCACGTATTGGCTGGTGCCACGTGTGCAACGATCGCTGCCAAGGCCAAGTTCGGATTCTGGTTTGCGGCCACAACATTTGTGCGGAATGTCGTCGGAAGGGAATGTCTCAGACGGGATGGCAGCGTCAAGGGCGATTGAATCCACGAGCTCAGGTCCTGCCCAGCCCTCCGCAATCTCTGCTCCACTGTTCGGCGTGTCAAAACCGTGTTTCGGCTGGAGTCGCAAATTCAGCAATGCTGTCTGTCGTCGCTACCCAGGTAAACCAAGGACTCCTCAACACGACAGGTTTAGTCCGAATGACTAGCGCATTCCAGGCTGCCAAGGCTATCCATGAACTCGAGGACGCGGACGAACGGCGGCCGCTGTGCGATGGGTGCATGAACACGCGCGGAGTGGTCACTTCGAGAGACTACGAGTTTTGCGAGGAGTGCCAGCAAATGATCTGCCCCATGTGCCTTCTCCAGCGGCATCGTGATCACCGTTTGAAGAAGAAGATCGTCAGGCTGCTCGACTTGGACATCGCAGACCAGAAAGTCGAGTCTGTTTCAAAGACGATGCGAGGCTTGGATGCCTTGTACAGGGTACGATCAATTTTCTCGTCCATTTCAAGGCTAGTACATTTTTGTGACACTTTCGATTCCGTTATAGGAAGCGCTCCAAGACCCTGAAAATCGGGAACGCCAGTCAAAGTCGCAGTTCCGGGAACTGTCGAAGACTCTACGATCGATGAGCCTGTGCGCAGCGGACTGCAAGCGGTCCTTTTCCTCGATCCTAAAGCGAAGGCGGGCTTTGGCGCACGGGTGGGACGAAACGAGCCGCGAGATGATGGCCGGTTTCGAAAAATCCGCGCGTCAGTTTTACGACTTGCAGCAGTACTTGCAACGCCTGCACAGCAACGACGTTTCGTTGTCCTTGAGTCCAATATCACAAAAACTCAGTCAGCCATCGTCCGCCTCGACCAGCTCATCATTCTCATCGATTTCAACGGCTCCGTCCTCAGGCAGTGGAGCAGGATCGCAGTCGTCGGCCCGGTGATCAGAGCATGTGATGCCATGGTGCAGCGTACTTTGAAAGTGGTGTGCTGGACGGATGTCTGTGTCGTGATCGTGTGATGACAAAAACGTGTGACGGATGCCTCGTGCCAAGTTGGGTCGTTGGAACAGTCTTCTGCTGTGTTCATGCAGTCAAGTAATCTTCGGAGTGAGCTACTCTCCGTTTTAATGTTATGTTATCATTGTCATGTGTTTGACGGGAGCCCCTCTCGCAGGTTTATGCATAGTCTCGGATGCCAGGAGGAACCAGTTGGCGTTTCCCAAGCTTCGTTTACTGAGTCGGACTGATCTTTGGCCTTTACATCATTTACGATATTGCATTTTGGTCTCATCATTACTTATTCAACCACAAAAAAAGGTTCGAACAATGGCTTTTTCTTCGAATATCTCGGGTTTATTGATGTCTTTTTCATTCTTCTTCTGATCGCACATACATTAAGTGCCATGAAATCCACCGCCACCAGGCAATTTTCGGACAAATAGTTGATTCGAAGCAAGAAAATGGTCATGTTAGATTGTGACCCTGCGTGAGCTCTCGAGAGTATGAATCCGCAGGCGGCACTTGGTCCAAAGAAGCATCCTTCATAACATTTGCGCATAAGATGATAAGAGTCGCCATTGCCGGCTAAAAAGCAAATAAAATGCCCTTTCTGGCGCGCCAATTGAAGTAGAAGGGAAAAGAAGGCTTCGGGAAAACGAAGCTTATATTCGCTGCGTGCGGGAGAGGGAGGAGAAGATGAACGAAATCGAACAAAGATCCTCGCTTCTTCGGCGAGAGGAATCTTTCCTGAGAAAAAGACCTAGCGCCAGAAGCGGTATAGGGCGGTTTTATTGCACTAAGCGATCGCGACGTACTCGTCTTTTCCGACTCAGTCTAGCGGCTAATTGGAAAGGAACGAGTGTCATTGGAAGACCTGAGATTGCATCCGTTTCGTCTTCAAAATCTGTATCCGAGCACCAATTGGTTAGTTCTTCCAAAATTCTCTTCGTGGTCGGTTGAAGAACTGTACGGTTGGTGAAATTCCTTGAGTGAACATGGGAGAAAACGGTATTATCAAGGTGATCGATCACGAATCGGTCAATTTATTTGACAGCGAATCAAAGCTATCTGAAGCTTTTGAAAAATTGTTCTATACAGGTACAATACCTTATTAGTTGCGAAATCAGACAGGTTTACGCGGAGGGGCGATTTCAGATCTGCTGCCTGCGAACAAGGATGGCTACCCGAACACGCAAAAATTCCTGCTGGCAGTGGTGCAGATTTTATTAAAGCATATCAAGAACACGAATGACCGCAAAAGCAAAATCGTCGATTTTCATCATCCGCAAGCCATGAAAGAGCTGCTGGATCTAAAGATAAAAGATGAACCGCAAGATTTGGAGAAATGCTTAAAAGACTGTGCTGATGTGCTGAAATATCAAGTGAAGACGGGTGAGTACTGACTGCTGATCATGGGCCATCAACCATCACCCAATTCAGGCATCACCTGGCTTTTCCTTCAGGTCATCCTCGCTTCTTCAATCAGATTTCATGCGGACTGGACCTGGTCTCGATGGCAGGCGAGTGGCTGACTGCAACTGCAAACACCAATATGTAAGCTATGATTCCAGAACCCCAAACCACCTATATTTTTCTAATTCTAGGTTCACATACGAGATTGCTCCAGTTTTCATTCTGATGGAGAAAGAAATCCTGAACACTATGATCTCCTGCATTGGATGGCCGGAAGGCGATGGAATCTTCGCACCTGGAGGGGCCGTATCCAACCTGTACGCTGTGAACGCAGCAAGACACCATTTTTTCCCACGTTGCAAAGCGTTAGGCATGGCCGAAACGCCAAAACTTGTTCTTTTTACGTCTGAGGATGTAAGTTCCGATGAGATATTGCCAGCTGTTCAAGCTGTCAGACCTGACCTTGTAGAGTCACTATTCCATAAAAGGGGCTGCCGCAGTGCTTGGAATCGGTATGGACAACTGTATCTCTATTCCGACTGATAACAGGTACCAGACCCTTCGGCCTGATCACCTGGCCTGGTCCGCAGTGCCAATGTTTTTAGAGCTCGTATGATTCCTGAAGCCCTCGAGCAAAAGGTTGTGGAAGCGAAACAAAATGGCTACACGCCATTTTTCGTTTGTGTTACAGCTGGAACGACCGTTTATGGCAGTTTCGACCCCATCAACGAAGTGGCAGATATTTGTGCTAAACACAAGATGTGGTTGCATGTTGATGTGAGTATGGTACGCGCACTTGTTTTCTCCTCACCTCACCCACTTCTTATTGCGCGCAGGCTGCATGGGGCGGTGGCTTGCTGTTGTCACCAAAGCATCGTCATTTGTTGGCTGGTATCGAAAGGTAAGCACCCACTCCTGCAATCGTACAGTGTCTGAAAAGCCTGGCCCGAGTGGGTAAGGCTTTTCTAAAAGAAAAGACAGGTCAGCGTCTGAACGATCTGCCTGATACTCTTCCCTTTGATGCCCATCCCGCTTTCGGTAACACGACCTCATGGAGATCTCAACAGTCGTTCCCACTTTCAGGGCCCAATCAGTCACTTGGAACCCACACAAGCTGATGGGAGCGCTGTTGCAGTGTTCTGCGGTTTTGATACGTCAGGATGTAAGCTTGACATGTTTGCCCACGTGCCCACACCTGGAATGTCCTACTGTAGGGTCTCCTTTTCCAATGCAATCAAATGTCGGCCGACTATCTTTTTCAACAAGACAAACCGTACGACGTAAGTTTCGACACTGGCGATAAGGCCATTCAATGCGGACGTCACAACGATGTCTTCAAACTTTGGTTAATGTGGCGTGCGAAAGTAAGATTTTGGTTTTCTTTTCGCGCGCGTACTCAGTAATTCAAAAGCAGCCAATTATCAAATCCCCTTTTTGCGTCACTTTTTATCAAAAAAGCATACACAATTATAGAAGCATCAAAATAGGCGCCTAGAATGGATTCAAATGCCTCAGGCTACCCGTATAGATTGAGGACTAGCAAGGGGAGCATCGGATTGTGCGGGTGTAGGCCATGCTCGTCTGACTCGCTTCACTTGCTTCAGGGTATGAATGGGTACGCCAAACAGATCAATCGCTTGATGGATTTGGCTGCTTATTTTCTGGCACGCTTGAAATCAACCGAGGGCTACGAAATGGTTTTGGATGACGTAAGCTGCCACTGATTCAATAAATTATTACGCTTGACAGTGACTTTGTTTTATCCAGCCCCAATATTTGAACATTTGCTTTTGGTACGTGCCACCGAGTCTTAGACAATTGGATCCAGAAGAAAAGAAAGCGCGGTTGGAAAAAGTGGGCTTTAAATTATTGTCCGTTCATGCATGAAGTCGAAGCGATCTTTTCGGATTTTAGATAGCGCCCAAGATAAAGGCTAAAATGATGAGCGAAGGTACGACCATGGTTGGCTATCAGCCGGACACGAACAAACCCAACTTCTTCCGCATGATCATTTCGAACCCAGCGATCACTAAAGAAGATTTGGATTTCTTGATCGATGAAATCATTCGCTTTGGAAAGGATTTGTAACAGCCGTAGGGGGGAAACAAGGAAAAACTGACGATGCTGGCGGTAGGGCACCTGTTTCACCTTGTGCAACTGTCAATTTTAGGCACGGGTGTCCCTGATTTTTAAATTATTTATCTATTAGACTAGGTTTTATAATCTCTCCTATGTAGCTCGTTAGTGGTGACTCACCAATGGAAGCGAAGGCTTATAACTATATTTTTATGGCTGTACGTTAAGCTTTGTTCGTTAGAAGCTGAAATTTAAATTACCAACATAAAGTTTAAAAACAAGACTGGAGGGTGTGGGACAAAGACTTTTTCCCTTTTATGCAAAAAAGTAAGCCTTTTGAACTTCAATGACATTAACACGAATTACTTTACAGAAGCAAACATCGCCTTTGATATTTGCATTGTGGCTAGTGACGAAGAAGGTTTGTACAATGTACACGGCTATGTATTTTATACCTCCTCGCAAAAGCCATCTGCACAGCGATTTGTGACCCAATCTTAACAGACAGCTCTGAACTAAATCGGCATTGGGCTGGTCTCATGCAATTGCGCATCTACTGTAAAACCTCTTTATCTTGATTTGTTGTTAATCCTGAAGACAAAACTTCTTGTACACCAACCACTGAGCCAGTGGAACGCAAGCATGGCGGCTGAGGGCCAGGGGAGAGTGGTAACAGGAACAGGAACAGAGCAAGGGGGAGAGGAATCTGGGTGAAGGCCCAACCGCGCTAGTCGAAACACGTAGACGGACTGGATCATTTGCTATCAGACCAGCAGGAGTGACGATGCGGGCAACCTACGAAAACCAGGTTGCAGTAGATCCAGGCCCCGCTGAGTATCGCAATGAGTAAGTATATTTTCGTGCGCAAGTGCACACATGCCGAACGGCGCAACGAGTAAAAAGCCATTATCACTGGATACAGACCCGAGGCAGAAATTTATGGTGTATCCACAAATGCCACGTACATGCTAACCATCAAAAGAAGTTCATCGTTTACTAAATAACGCATCAAGGCGCATAAACCAAATCTCGAGCATCGAACGGTAATCGAACCCACGTCTTTTGGGGTTGCAATCATGAGCCACTTCCAAATCAAACTGCATAAACAACTTCTCACAGCAAAAGGTCACACCACTTAAAAGCTGCAGAGTCGGACCAGCACAAACAGTATGATCCTCACTGTGTTACTAAAATAGTAAGAAAGCCCACGTCGGAAGATCCGTCGATAACTCGGGTTCTATGAGAGCGGCATTTTCAGTGTTTGCCTCGCCTTTAATGTCTTTTGTGGATCTTCTTTTTGTCATTGTGTTTTTCGTTTTCTCAGATCATGCATTAAAAACCAGGAGGGCCCGTTCGTGGTCGTGGCCTAGCGGGTAGGCGTCTGCCTCTCACGCTTGGTGCGCACTTACAGGAGAGGGTTCGATTCCCGCCCTGGTACAAAATGATTGTCAAATATGTGTTCCGTAGCCCTCGAGTGCTCTGTATAGTGCTTGGTCTATGGATAAAGTATGACATGACGTGACAGGAAGTGGATCATAAGACCTTTAGGTCAGAGGCGTATAATATTGCAAGAATTCACGTTATATTTGTGACAGAAGCAAAGTAATGCATTAAAGCCATAAGATAGCATTATGCTCATGGTTTTCGATTTGTCACTTATTTGCTAGAAGGATGCGTGTGACTTGGAAACAATCCCTAAATATAACGAGCCTTGGAGTCCTGCAAAAGTGGACCAAGAGTTCGTCTAATGTGTTCCCTCTTCCAATGTGCACCCACCCACTGTATTTTCTGAGGCATGCTGTACTTTTCCCACCGAGAACACACAGACTTCTTCATCCAAAACAGGAACATCCCCAATTCCCTTTCCCTCTACGGCGTATCCCTAGCAGCATACTATTACTGAGCACATCGACCGAAATAAACATTCACCTGGCTAATGACCACACCACGTTTATGCTCGCCAACCGCTGTCCTTTCTAGATCAATAACACAGCATGATCAATAGAAGCTTCAAGGTGCTACCCGTTTTACCTCCTGCATACTAAAATTGAAATGGTTTATGCGTTCCCGTGGTAACAAGATACAACAATGGATTGTGTACATTTGTTTGGCGCCCGTTGCCACTAGCCTCCGACTGAGGCCTTTTTCGAGTCAGGAAGAAACTTCACCACTTATCGCTAGGTACCTTTTCTGGAAAACGATCCTTTACCTCATCACATTCTTTATGGAAATCGTTTGAGATCAAGAAGTCTGGAACCACATTCGGCCGTGTTCTCGTCCAAAGTGCCTTCAAACCGATGCTTCTAAATAACATCAGGGGAAAATTGTGGAGATGAGTGTCAGTATTATGCAGTTGTATTCGAGATCTATGAGTATGAGTTCATTGGATAGTCGTGGTCCACCAAATATAATGCCGGATGAACCAGTCAAACCACGAATACGACCTGACGGCAAGCCATACTATGAAAAAGACAAAACCACTTCGGATATTGCCCGCGTATTTCAATGGGACACAAAAGATGATTACTTGTTGCCCCTAAATACCGCTTACAGAAAAAGTCAATCATTTTTGCTTCCAATTTTCAGTTTTTGAATAAATTTGCTTATTTTTAGAAATGAAACAAAAAAATTTCGTCACGCTGAATAAAGACGAGGTGAAACGGATCGAGGACAAAGTCAGGGAATCGCAGAAGAAGCTTCGAGAAGATTTAAAAGCAGAGTTAGCAAAACCGTTATGGAAATCAGATAAATATAATGGGGTCAACTCAGTCGTGGCAAAAGAGATTGCTCATCAAGTAATTTGAACAAAAACCGCTTTATATTAACTTTTCTTTTTATTTGCATCCTTTTTAGCCCTCTGTAACGAACGGGCATAAACAAGAAATTGTGGAAAATCCAATCGCAGTTGTACCTGATAGAAAAAGTCGACGTGACTCAGCGTCGAAGATTCTTAATTCACAGAGAATTCCAAATGGTAACCTGCCAAATGGCAGCGCAAATCACGAGCCTTTGACGCCGAGATCAAAAAGCGTGGAGCCACCTCGTGTAAATCAAAGGAATACAAATCGGAGAAGCTCCGCTGCTGATAAGGTAAGGCTGTGCCGCTTTCTTGAGGGTAGGATCGTCTAGCATCCAGTACTTGCAGCTTTGAGCAGTAGGTCATGCATGCTCTGGCAGGGCTAGCGATTTGGTCTATTCGTCAAAGTCGCTATTTATTTTTCAGCAACCGAGAAAAGGCTCCTCTCACCACAAGCACAATTTTGTCCACGCTAATGCTCAAGCGGCTTCAAATGCAAAGATCAAGCGTGCACCGTCAGCCACAGCATTAGATGATGCACAAAAGAAAATGGAGGATGCCCTAAAAAAGCATCCACATGGAAAAGTACCAGAATAGTAAGCAAACAAATCTAAATTTTCAAGGTCAGCAAACGGTACCAGAAATTTTTAGCCTTAAAGAACGAAAGAAAACCACTAAAATTGCCAACGAACCACCAAAAAGTCCAGAAATGCCACCGGGTCATGTTTTAATGAATGCTGAAGAGAAGAGCAGGACATTAGCCTCGTTAAAAAGAGGTAAGGCTGCTAAAGTGTACACCCATAAATCCTCATTTTTCCCCCGCGTATACGGGGTCCGCCCTTTGGGATTTACTGTACTGTAGTGTAAGGGAATGTGGCAGTGGGGTCTGGCGTATGCTGACTACTGTAACCAGCATTTCTGGGCGGCCGGGAGATTGATACTCTCCCTGGCTGGGAGACATCAACCTCTCTGGTTGATGTTTGTGGGGCATGTATAGTCGCGAGACTAACCTGCTTTCAGTCGGGGTATTTGTTTTAGAGACTTCGGTCTCGACTATCTCCCGTCGCCTGGGCGCGCTGGTTACACTGGCGTCACGAACCAAAGGGCCTTTTTCTGATATAAGCCCCTTATTGACTAGCGGGTGAGCCTAGGTGGTAGCGCTGCATGCCGGACAGGCGCGTCTTGCGTTTGCGGCGGTCTTATCCTGCGGAAGGCACCGACCAGGCTCCGGTCTGGGTAGCCTACCATGTTTGGTAGTGCACGGGCAAGCCCTATCCTAATTTAAGCCACAGTGAGCGATTGGTGAGCCTTGTAGCGCGACGGTGGGAGCACCTAGCGCTGATAAGGCATAACCACTGGAATGTTGGCTCTCCCGACTGGAGAATGGCGGGGTCGCCATTTTCCAACGGTGAGAGGAATGTAACCAGCATTCCTGGGCGGTCGGGAGATCGATACTCTCCCTGGCTGGGAGACATCAACCTCTCTGGTTAATGTTTCTAGGGCATGTATAGTCGCGAGACTAACCTGCCTCCAGTCAGGGTATTTGTTTTAGAGACTTCGGTCTCGACTATCTCCCGCCGCCTGGGCGCGCTGGTTGCACTACTTCTGCACGAAGATCCTGTTCGTACAGTATGTATAATATCAGGCCCGCATACTACAGCAGGATAAAGGCGAGAAGAGAAAGTTTTTTAGTGATAGTAATAGGAATTATGATCGCAAAGAAATTAAGATAGCCAGTGCTCAAAAGGTGTCTTACTTCATGGCTTGGGTATTAACATTTCACGAAACTTATATCATCCCTAAAAGTGGCATCTTCTCTCCGCAAGCACATCGTAAAACAACAGGTACCCATTTGAACCTTGTCTGACCATGTTTCTGACACCTGTATCGAGCATGATCATGATGTAATGCGTAGGTGAATACGGCATTTACGGTACTGTAATATGCGTAGAGTCATGGCCATATTTTATAACTTTCAGCAGAGGCCGACTTGCTCAAACGGTATAATTCGTTACCCGTTCGAACCGACACAGACTTCCTGAAAAGAAAGAAACAAGTGCTTCTTTGCCGATTGGGAGAAGTCGATGAAGCAATCAAGATATTCTCGAGGACCAAAGTGTTTATCAAGACGGACCCATACTGATGATCTCGTCAAGGTGCATGCGCCTTATTTTTTATGTATGCTACACGTTTTTATTGCATAGAAGGAATGACGCGATGCTCGTACTGTAGACGAAGTACGTACTTAGAAAACTGATAATCGTGAGATTGTTTTGTGTCGTTGACATTGAATTTGTAATATAATGAGCGAAAATAATGGTAAATAATTTTGAATTGTCCTGCCTTTTTGTAGGATTACTATCGAAAGCAGGAAGCAAGATGCTTGAAATAAACCCCTGGTGTATGGCATCTAGACCATGCCAGATGTTGATCATTGCTGTGTGGTGAAAATATTCATTGGAAAATGTACACTGGTTCAGCAAATATGCGAAATTGGAATTTTTTGATAAATGCTCGTTTGAAAACACCTCCAAGAAAACCCAAATTGCTAGGGCTCCAGTTTCATTGTTGTGGTCACTTTTTCGTGCATCCAGGTATTTGTTTTACAGCTTGCTTCACATTAACTGCGTTAAGCTGCTGTTTCTTGGCAACATAAAGCTGAAGAGAAATTGTGTTTTATCTGAAATCGCTGTCCGCCGTGACGGCTAAAGAAAACCAGGCCCGAGAACCCTGGGGTTTCCTAGGCCTTGTTTTTTTTAATTTCCTGATTATGCGGGGCATACAGAAGTATATTTGATCTTATTACTTTGCATCTGCGCATTCCCCCAATCAGCAACCTTAAGTTTCCAGCACCAGCTGTGATGAATGAGCGTTCACACATGTTATGCCAAGCACTTCAGGGCGCCCAATGGCATGAAAGAAACGACAAGTCAACTCAGTAAGAAAACCGGTTCAAGCAGCAGTAACTATATATATACCCAACAATACATATACCCACGTGTACATTAGAATTCTTTTTTCAGCTCAGCTGATATGGATGATAAGCACAACAAAAATTCGAAAGAAGGCGAAATCGAGATTGAAGATGGATCTAAGTAAAATAACAAGCTGAAAGAAGAGCAAGAGACAAAATCTTTGGAGCCGCCGAAGCATTCAGACTCGTTTTTTAAAGAAGAAAAAAACGGAAAAAGAAAAGGAACAGTACGCGCAGATATCGAAAAATGTTGCGGGCTTTCGTTTTATATAGTGGCAATATGATTCGCATGAAAATATATGCTATACATATAGTGTGTGTCCTGTATTCTCTAACGCTCTCTTGACTCACATAGCCACTGGCGGGAAGATTTGCCCGCAACTGAGCATATTTTTACTTGAAAAATTTCCTAGGCCAAGGCCGGTTTTGGCCTTTGGCTAGTGGTCAAACCTTGTAAGCCAAGCTTACGCACATAGCAGCGTTCCTCTCATGGCCATGGCTCCTCCGTGCGACCGCAGCAGGGGCACCTCCACACCAGTCCACACATGACCAGACACCAGTTTTCCTCGGGCAGCTGCGAGAGCTGTGAGCTCCGTCGATGTACGACTACCGATAATCTACTCGGCTGCTTTCGTTCTCTCCACATGGTTTATTCGTCACCTACTGTAAGAAAATACAAGCCCCCCGAGAGGAGAGACACATGCACAAAATTCAGTGTTTAGGCACGAAAGAACTTTTATGTTTTTCTTTTATTTCGTTTTCCCACAATTTCTCCACTACCGGCCTCGTGGCCTGGTGGATTAGGCGTCTGCCTCTCAGGTCGGGTGCGCAGTTACGGGCGAGTGTTCGACTCGCGGGCCAGTAAATCATTTCGTGTAAAATGTGTCCCTTCACCCTCGAGTGCGCATAAGCGTTTGGTGATGTGGTAAAACATGAACATGAACATGATGAACATGAACTACTGCTTTGCTTAATTTTGTAGTTGTTGTTTTAGTGTTATAGTAAAAGTTTGACGGCCAAATTGGTGGTTAGACATCCTCTGGTCACTCTACTGCACTCGGCCATCACTGCCTTCAATATCTAAAAAAATTTTTCTCAAAGAAGCTAAGAAGTGGTCGGACCTCCAAAGGACAGGTGATCCGACAGCGTTTTGAAAGAATTAACCACGCTAGGTACAGGCACGAATGCAAGGGCAGCGTTCATCTTTACTTTCAGAGCGAACCCTACTCACCCTACGCCAAATGTTTTGGCCCAAATGAAAGAAGCCACCTCGATTTATGGCGTTGCGGAAAGCTACTTGGAAAGCAAAAATCGTAATCATTGTGATGTGTGATCGCGCGACTTGAATTTTAAATTGCCCTCAGAAGTGTACGATCCAGCCTTTGATTCGTGGACAGCAAACGCTCGTCTCATTTTCTTTCCCACCTTGAGAAACCAGCGTTCGTTGACTGTACCCACACGGACACCTTCACAATCAGACCTCATCGTCAGACATCCGTAAACTGCACCAAAAACACGCTCACACCTTATCCACACTCATAATTTTTCAAAAGACCAACGCACATTTGCATCGATTACTTGAACCACGCCGGTATTGTACGAGTATGAGTACCCATGCTGAACCGGACCCTCACGCACCTGTTCAGACTCCATGAGCATCCTCCCTCATTTACGTTGATTAGACGTGAACAGCGATGTCAAAGATGGACGCCTGTTCCCAATCCCCCTACGAAATTGTAATTGTTATGATGCCCTTATCGATGGTCTGCCCAAAACCAGCAACGCAGTCCAAGGCTAGCATCAGGGGTTTATCAGAGCTGGTCGGAGCTTGCCATTCGACGACTTTCAAGTTTATTTCTGCTCCGAAGCAGGAACAGAGCACGAACGAATTGAAATTTGAGCAGGATAATTTTTTATTGATGTCTAAGCCTAACCCTAAGTTATTCCCACTATTGAGAGGTACAGTCCCACCGCTACGAGTTGGCTGCAGCGAAATTTTGACTTAGGCAACATTTTATCGTACCGTACGACATTTCACATAGACGACATTTTTCACACACGACGTTTTGACGTGATCGACATTTTGTCGCACGACATTGTGGACACGACATTTTGACGTGACACGGTAGGAACTGAAATCACTCTGTCGTCTCATGCGGTAGGAAGACAGACGTTTTTCGAAAAAATTTATTACTTTTTACAATCTGTTGTAATCAGATTTGAAGATTATTTGCAAAAAGATTATCAGTGGTATTCGAGCAATCACATCAAAAAACCGACTCATCTAGTTATATGTATCACCGATCTTCACTAAATACTTTGTCATAGGAAAGTCTTGGGAGCAAAAGTCCTAAAAATGCCTACTGAAATCTCATGACCAATGCCATTTGTGTTTTGCGATGCAACAACGCATCGTGCCATATTTGTACGTATTTCCATCCAAATCTTGTTTGCCACCGACAACGTGCTAGAACCACCCGATTTTCCTTGATCCTATTCAAGCAGCTTCAGCAAGGGGTCCCGATGTGACTGCAGCTCCTGTGACCAGAGTCGATTGGCGTGCGCGGTTAACTGAGACGCCATTCGTGCCACTGGCCCCGCTCTTTTGAAAACCAGTCGTGGCTACTATGGTCTTCCAAGGGAGACGACTGCGGAATTCGGACCCGAACGATAAATACAAGATCGGACTAACACAACTATTCAAGCTAACAAAGAAATTCAGAAACATATCCCCGTATCTATTTACCCAAACTAGTGCTACGAACCAAAAGGTGCCAATGTACAGCAGCAAAACCAGTGAGATCAGTGCAAACTGAAACATCAGAGCCGCTTCCTTCTTGCTTTGCCTATCAGGATCTGCACTTACTCCTCCACCTCCTGCAGCTGCCGCAACCGGCCCAGATCTGCGGTTTTGCATGGCGGCTCCCATTCGACGTTGGATCAGCTTGTACTGGATGAAGATCAGGGCGTAGATGACGGCCACTGCGATCGTTAGTGAACTCGAAAGGACGATATTGGTCATCATGGCGATGTCCGCGCATCCGCCCGTGCAGTAGAACTTCCAGGCCTCGTCTGAAAAGCAGCCTTACTGCAGACTAAGACAGAATCGAATCGAACCTTACCTTTGAACAGATATTGGCAAGTACATCCATACATGAGCGATGGCAAGAAGAATCCCAACGCCCAACAACTGCCCACCATCACTTTAATTCGAAACGTCGAAAACATGGTTTTGTACGCTTGAAAATGACACACAGCTATGTATCGGTTGACCCCAATGACCACCATCAAGGGAGCTAAACACCAGTAGGCCACGTCGGTGAAGAACCCGCAAATGGCCACATAGAGCTCAGAGACGTTTTCGTAGCCGATGAACACAGTCGGAATGGCGCAGATAAGTTCCATAAACAAGTGCAGACAATCGGGTACGGCCAGCGCGATGGCAAGCGTGTAAAATGGATTCGAAAATGTGGTCTTCTTGTATTTGATCATGATCCAACAGGTAAGCAGGTAGAGTAATATTCCTATTACGCAAAGGATGAACTGCGCCAAGGCAGCCAGTGCTGTTACACCATCCACCATATGCATTCTTGCAGTTCCATTTTCCGTGTTCTCTCCCATGACCATAGGAGCGTCACTCGTGGATGCTGCCGTGAAAGGAGTTATACTTATTTTTGTCGTCAGATCACCAGTTTAAATAGCTTTGTAAGGGCCCGGTCGCCGAAAGGGTTCCACAACTACACAAGAGAATATATTTGAGAACACCTGCTTTGCAAAATTAGCTATGCGCTAAATGGGTGCCCTATCACGCGAAGTAAGGGTTCAAATTAGATTCCCTCCACTCGTTGGAGGATGAGAAACTAGTTTCAGCTGATCGTGAGAAAGCGCTCGTTGTCACTATCACTATACAATAGGCGGCATCCATGGCTTACTAGAAAGAGAAAGGTAATGCTCCTAATGAAGGACAGTTAGTCATGTTACCCTGAAGATTAGAACCCAGTTACGTTAGTTAAACGTAGCCCAACTACATCCTATCTCTTGATCAATAACGATACGGAAGGTGGGCAGCTGAAACCGAGCAACTCGCTGACAGTAAAACCCAGAGTTCACAAGCCTGCTTCAGTCTGATTCCAATTGTTGGAATAAAGGCTGCTCAACAATGCATGCCTGGCTGTCTGTTCTGCTAATAGCGTCTACAATATGATTTGCTCATTTGTCATAGAAATGCCTCCACCCTTTTTGCACATGCGATTGACCAACCAAAAAGAGACCAGATTGATTACTTTCAACTAAGCTACAATGAGCCACACAATGCACCGAAGCTCATATGCACGCGCGCACGCAATTGATGGACAGCTAAATAGTACCCATATCATTTTAAATCATCTGGTCACCCTGGAGCTCCTGTCACGAGGCTGATTTCTTACCACCAGCACCTGGTATAAAGACTCGACTTCAATGCGTCAGCTAGAGGCAATTCGTAGCCATCAATTTTGAATTTTCAGCATCCTCACCCCTGCACTTCTTTCACTCAAAAAACTTCGAAGTTCACACCTTTTAAAACTCACCTTACCTCGAACTCACTCAGCTCTCATCTAAAACACCAGGCTTGTGCAGCTTGGGGTCTTTTTATGTCGGCTACTCGTGAAACAAAATACCCCAATACAGGCGAAGAGGATCGGGCTGTCTGCTTGTGCGCTGTCAGCTTTGCACACCTGACATGGCTAAATTTAGGCTGTGGCCGCGTGGCTCAGTGGTTCGGTCTTTATTGTTATTAGCGAGTGTCTGGGCTCGCCCCTAGTTCAAATCCCGGTGTTGGAGAGAGGAACCACAAACCCTCGTTGACCTTGCACGCCAAGCTAAGGGTGATTCATCCAGTGCCATCTATCTGTATTAGATGCTTAGACTCGGGAGACGGAAGCCGAATAAGTAGACAGTCTCGGCTGTCGAACGCCGACAGGGTTCACAACCCGCCGCAATCGTCGCCAGGAAGTCGGTGTTCAGTCCAAGCTGCCCTCATGTGGAGGTGTTCCTGGCGAGTGATTCGCCGCTGTGTGTCCTGATCCCGACAGCCTTGCTTAGCATGTCGAACTGCTGGCCAGCTAGGCAAAGCGGTCATCAGCCTAAAAAATTTAAAGAAATACAGTTAGGCTGACGTCGCAACCGATTAATACTTCGTTTAACCTTACGGTGAGCTTTTATTACCCTAACTATACCCTAAGTCTTTGATATGGTGTGATCTGGCGCTACGCAATGTAAGGAATACTGTATGTCAGGAAAATCCAAGAATTGAGCAGAGTTGAGCTGTTTGGTTTCTGATGGTGACATGAATTAGAATAAGTAGGCAGAAATTTTTCTCCAATCGACACGGTTAGTCTCTTCCAGACATCGTGGTAGCGTGAGTAAAGTCCACAGGGCTGATTGGATTTCCTGTCGATTCCTGATGATTTTTACCATTTTTACTTCCGCTGTCCTTTGGATAAACATGTTATGTCCATGGAGCCACGATCCGAAAATGCTGTGAAGGATATCTGCCCTCGATGTTATGCTAAGCTATGACACCTGCTCTCGATGTTGCCGCCAGCACTCAAAATTGTTGCTAAGGAAGAATAGCTATTGACATACTTCGAATATAACTAGCAAAATAAGTGGATGCTAATTTTTCTTCGAGACATACCGTACCACTTTGGATTGGACGGACCCTTTGGGATTTCATATCCCCTCACTTTTATCCCTAGCGGGAAAACTGATGAAAAATATGACCTAAATCAACAAGTATACTTTTGTTTTTCTTTGCATTTTCATTTTTGCCCGCCCTCAACTTTCTTGTCACCAAGGACGAATTAGGCCCTACTTGCCTATCGAGACCCAATAGGCAAGTTTACGCTGGATTTCCTTCAAGTCTCACTCACTTTTATCGCCCTCAGAAAGAACCCTATAAAATCTTATGGCCCCCGGGTAGCAAACGATGATTCAATGTAATTGATTATTCCACGCCCTTGTTTACACCAAATATTTGACACCTGCCAGTAAACAACACGAGCGGGATTATCACGCCTACGTGACAGTAGAACTGATCGTGAGATTGATTGAGTTCGCGGCTTCATGATATTTGTATCCAGCAGCGATTCATGTTTACAAATATCATTTCTACGCGCTTTCCTAACAACATCCTAATGAAGCGAGAAACATCATTAGGGCCTTACTCTAGTGTTTACCTCAGTAGATAAATTATTCTTGAATAAGTGTAATTTGGAATCATGGTAATCATTTGAACGAACCAGGTCACCTGAGACCCTCAATGCAGCATGATTGTTGCAACTTGTTTTGAAACTTCTTTTCAAAATGGCGGCCATCTTAAAGTTTTCCTCGTAGGCACAAGATTTAAAGAAATTATTGTCAGCTGTAGAAAATCTTGGCCTTGTCATGAAAATGCCGCAACAAAAGATGTCTCATTGTACTTTGTACAATTTGCGTGATTTCGTGAGCGTGTGGAATAATAGAGGACAGCTGGTACGAACGATTCAAACTGCCACCCGCAGTCTTTGTTGTGCGACTCCTCACCGCCGTTTTGGCAGATCGTGAATAAGACATATTGCGACAATGGCAACTCAAACTCGGAGGGCGGTTACCAAATATGAACTGATGTAACGCCAAATCGTAAACACCCAGGCAGCACCTCGCATTTCCTGTCATACTAGTCACGTTCAAAGTTAAACCGTTATGTGTACGACAGACAACTATTGTCCCAGTCGACCACAATAACCAAAGCGAGCATTGCTTGCTGACTCGACACTATTTCATCAATCACAATTCCACATTGGAATGATGCCCCTGGCTGTTGTTGTCCAGGGAGCCTCACGATCAGAGCGAAGAAAGGAGAGCCAAGTTAATGTCAGAACGGGACAGCGTCAAAGACTGAAGCCTACTCCCTCACTGCCTCAAGCCTATATAAGCTTACAATCGGGGTCTGCTCGTCAGTTGCTGTTGCTCTGGTTAGAATCCTGTTTGTCCAAATAGGAAATGTGGCTTCTCATACTCGTCCTGACTATCATATGTGTTCAGTACCATCCAGCCTGTGCTATATGGTCTGTTCAAAGCAAACCCGATCAAGACATTGACTATTTCTGCAAAGGTGATGGCCAGGCGGTTTCTGGTTACATCTTCACATCGGGTAATCCGACCGCTGGTGTTAAGTCTATCAAGCAAGCCGACAAGATCCTCATTCGCATATTCTGTCTGCCATTGGATGGCTCAACAGATGTGACGTCAAACGCGAGTATCTCAACCACGGGAGCAGATTCGTCTAGCACGGCCCGAGAAGCAGACGAGTTCAGTGCTGCTGAAGGGTTAGATGTGGAGGACAAGCAAAAAAACTGCCAGGATGGAGAATACGCGTGTGGCTTGAAGGTATCCGGTGGGGGTACAAAGTAAGTTCCACAAGTGGCTTACATTTGATTGAGTTGTAACAGTATACCTCGTCCAGGTACAAGAATGTATGCTGCAAGCTGCCATCCGACTACGAACCTGACACCGACTCCGGCTGCCGTGTTATTGGTCCAATACCGTACAGATCTGGTAATCCTGCCCAAGTTATGAACCCAACCAAAAGCAACGAAGGCTGCTCTGTGGATGCTGCTGTTGGCTTGGGTCTGGGCGACGACGGCATCAAAGTAAAAACATGTTCATTCAAACAGAAAGGAAAAAGTGTTGACCCAGGTATAGCCTTCAATAAAAATTGTCTAAGGTCGATTTTCTCATGTTTTTATGTCTAGGATGCAAGAGCAAGAAGGAGGAAGCAGTCTCAAAATTCGTTCAAACAAGCAGCAGAAGCATCAGCTCATCGTCGTCATCTTCTTCTTCCTCCTCCTCATCGTCCTCGTCCTCGTCCTCGTCCTCGTCCTCGTCCTCGTCATCTTCGTCTTCATCGTCATCGTCCAGCTCCTCTATATCTGAATCGTCATCTAGCAAGAAATCAGGTCAGAAAAATGGTGGCTCGGGGTCGAAAGGAAAGTCTAAGCAGAAGTCAGCTGGGAAAGAGGCAGCTAAGAAAGGAGCGGCTGCAGGCAAGCAAGCTGCAGAACAAGGGACCAACACTGGTGCAGAAGCTGCAAAGGGTGGACAGGAAGCTGGTCAGCAAGGCAAGAGCGTGGGTACTAATGCTGCGCAACAGGGCCAAAACGCAGGAGAAGCGGGTAAGAATATTGGTCAGGCAGCCGGCAGCAACGCTGCACAACAGGGTACGAACGTTGGAAGCAATGCAGCGAAGGGAGGAGTGGCCGCGGGACAAGCTGGACAAAATATTGGCCAAGCCGCTGCTGCAAAAAGTGTAGCGGCTACTGTGGGATAGACAACGAAGAGTCGTTCAGGAATCGGTGGTGCGCATGGCTTGTCAGTGTGCGCCTTATACGAATGCCTCATGAGTATTTTTAGTCGTAGATAACCTGAGTCATATACTGTCATAAACATGTTTATACTCGTATACTTGTTCACTTTTTATGCCGTACTGTCTGAATTCTTTGTTCATGTTGTCGTGCTCCACCAAACAGTACGTAATAAAACCTTCCAAAGACAGTCGTCACATCCTGTTGACTCTGCTGCGAAGCCAAAACGGATATGATGTTTTGATAGATGCATTGACTTGTCCCACGAGCCGAACCTACAATTCCAACCATCCGTGTCGTAATGTTTATATTTTTGGTATCCATCCGTCTTGGTGCTATTCATACGACGCGTTGCCTTATTTATTTCGTCACTTACTCATAAACCAGATCGGTCATCTAGGCTGGTCTAGTCACCAGAAGCCCTTTTCTGTCATGAAAAGATGAACTGCAATAAGCAATGGCTGCAGCAATCACAGCGGGTCGGATGTTATGGGTTACTTCTGTTGACTTGCGCACTGAGGCAAGCAGACGCATAAGAAGTGGAAACAGGTACAATGGAATTCGCCATAAAAGGAATGAGACCGTTTTTGACAAACAATAAAACACATTGATATGAAGTTAAATGACACGAGAATTGCGACAGGTTTGAACAGACGCACAGTACGTATATTACTCAACTATCGTGAATACATAGGTCACGCGTCAAGGTGATTCTTAGTTACAATTGCTGACATGCCAAGCTGTACTTCTAGCTCGAACTTCTGAAAGTATTGGTACTGGCACTGCCAGTTGCGTAGATTAATGCTAACGGATGTTCCGTGCCGGATGTCCGGCTAACGAACCGGATGCCTTGCGTTTTCTGTTCAAAGTCATACTCGCATCCCACTGGTGATGCTGGTAAGTTGTGCGATTTCCAGGGCAGTCGTTTCTTGAAGTCTGATCCAAATGATAAGTAAAAAATTGGGCTGATACAGCTGTTGACATTCTGACTGAAATTACATAGAATATCCCCGTAGCTATTGTCCACAAACAAGGTCATTATCCAAAAAGTGGCGATGTACATAATAAGAACCAAGGAGATCAATGCGAATTGAAACATGAGAGCGGCTTCTCGTTTGCTTCCACGATCGTTATCGTTAGTTGTTAACGTGATACCACAAGGCCTAGCTTGGAAATTTCTCTGTCTGCCTTTGTATTGAACAAATATTAGAGTATAGACCACGGCCACAGAGATGGTCAGAAGAGCGGCCAATGTCATGTTAGTTCTGAGAGCAAAGACGGCACAGCTTCCGTTACAATTAAATTTCCACAGGTGCCCTGCAAGTAAAAACTCGCAGATTAGTTTGATAGGCAGTCGCTGTCTGCTCTCCAGGCCGGGCCATACATACTGAAGTAGCTCTCGAGTTTGCGCACATGCCTTATTATCGTTATGGATAACCCGCTCTGAGGAACACTCGATCCAATCTCGATATTAGTGGAATTGCGTCGTAAAGAGAGAATGGAATTTTCGGTCGCATCGCGCAGACATCATCAGCGCAATGGCAACGACAGGCAAGCAGTCAAAACGAAAAGGATGAAGTTTCAACAAAGCGCAACCTGCATCATGTCGTAACACAAATCAACTTTTCCAACAGTACACGATGAAGAAGTTTTGCGCTTTCTTTACACTACGCCAGTTTTGTTCCTACTGTTACATTGTGTTTTTTGCGCCATTGTGCAGGTGATGGCAGCACGATGAGAGCCAAACGTCCATCCAGTTTGTACAACGCTATTTCAGGTTATTGCCACCTTTCAATTCATACAAGTTGTCGTCATCGAAAACCTATTCCCTGCTCTACACTGATCTTACCTTTGAACAGATACACGCAAGTGCACCCGTACATCAGGCCCGGCAAGAATACGCCTAATATGCCGCAACAAGCAATCATAACATTCACGCGCTTGCGCGAGAAGGCTTGCTTGTACTTCCGAAAATGGCAGACGGCTACGTATCGATTGACACTGATCACAAGAGTCAATGGCGCCAGCGTCCAGTAGGCTCCATCGGCCAAAAACCCACCAGCAGCCATAAACAGATAATTGACATTGTCAAAACCAATAAAAACAGCGGGCAGAGCGCAAATGATTTCCATACACAAGTGAAGACAGTCTGGCACAGCCAGGGCTAATGCCAAAGTATAAAAGGAATTCGAAAAAGCAGTTTTCCGATCCCGCAAAATGATCCAACAGACCAATGTGTACAGCACGAGTCCAAAAATGCATATCAGTAATTGCAGTACAGTAACAAATACGGTGACTCGCACAAGAATGGTTGTACTAGTATTACTATCGTTGACCATAGCGGAGCTGTCTGGGCTTGAAAGAAGGCTATATGGAAAAATGTAAGCTACCTTGTTTCGATTTTTTGTTGCAAAAACTATGGTGTCATGGTGTCGAGTGTCCGAGCAGTTGGCCAAGTTCAAGTTCAAGTTCAAGTTCAAGCTTTACTGCGACCCAAAGCAGCAAGAGCGCACTTACTGGGGCAGACACAAACTGGATAAAAAAAGAGAAAAGAGAATCATGCGTTAAATGTCATCGAACGAACAGTCGAATTAAAATTACTGAGAGAAGAAAAAACAACATCCTCAGATAACGAATTCCATAAAGACATAGTCGAATATTCGAAAGACTGCGTAAAAGACACAGTACGATGTTTCTGTAAAACCAAATGATGACTGCCAGTAAGACGGGTGCTGCAGCGTTGACCAGTATTTTGCTTGTGAACAAAATTGATGTTTGGGTAGTCGTGGTGGCCATGGTAAAATTTGTAGAATTGGGAAAGCTTCAAATGGCTCCTCCGATCTGACAGCAGTGGCCATCCACATTTCGAGGCAACGTCCGATGAACTGAGTTTCCAATCATTGACATGTATGCGAGCTGCAAATAGTTGAGACTTCTCGAGGTCATCGATGTCCTTTTTGAGGATTGGGTCATACGTGCAGGCTCCATAATCCAAAACAGCACGAATACAAGATTTTTAAACAGTTCCCATAATTTCTCGGTCGACGTGACGGCCTAATTTTCGTTTCAGGGCACATAACATTGAACGCGTTTTTCTCGAAATTGTGCGAATATGCTCAGTAAATTTCATGTCGAATGAAAAAGTTACTCCAAGATACTTGATGTTGTCAGAAAAGATAATTCTTTGACCGTTGAGAAATGAAATGGGCAGCTGATCAGTTCGTTTGTAGTTGTATCGGAAATGAATAGCACTAGTCTTTGACGCGCTCAATTCCAAACCAATAGTTTGAAACCATTCGTTGACGAAATCAAGCATCGACTGACATATCTGCGAGGCGTTTTCAGCAAGCTTGGTCGGAATAAGAATAACTAAATCGTCAGCTTACGCAAATAACTTGGCAAATGGAAAAGATTTCGAGAATTCTTCTAATAACGGGTCAATAAAGTTTACAAACAAAGTTGGACCAAGAATCGAGCCTTGCGGAACGCCGGATGAAATAAGGGTATGGCTGGACCTAGCGGAATTGACTATCACAACTTGGCGACGATTCGTTATGTATGAGAATAGAATGCGCAATAATTTCGCTGGCAATAAATGGTAACGCTCCAAATTTCGCAATAATGGTGTGTGAGGAACTCTATTAAAAGCTTTTTTTACATCCAGAAAAATACCATCTCGGCCCACCCAATACCACCAAAGGCCCATCTCGGATAACACCGTTCATTAGAGTGAATGCGGGTGTCAGATCTAGTTATGGCATGAATGATCCTTACTCATGCTATTCAACTTGACTTGAATAATAAGGGCGCGCAAGGCCAGAAATAACAAACTACTTAAACTATTCGCCATGACAACTCATGCCTGCAACAATATCCTTGACTTAACACTTAACCCACTAAACTAAAACCATCCTTTCTTCATTGCCCATAAAAACACGTCGCACACTTTGATGATGGGTTCGGTGTGACTAGGAGAATCACAGCATGAAAAACCAGTGTGTTGCTTTTCTGTCCTGGATGCTATGTGCATGTGCACAGTATCAAGACATGCATCGGGTACATGGCCAAGGTAAGCTAATCAAGGGGCCTGTCCGTTGCTCTACCTAAATTTCTTTGTTTCAGATGCATTTTACAATCAACTGAAGGACTATATGATCGAATCGAGCGAAAATGCATTTTTAACATTGATGGCCAACGAAATTCATAAAAACTCAACCCGCTGGTCTAGAGTACGATTCCAAACATGCGTGAATAAAGCTGCTACTAAAAGGCGATATTGCGACTGCATATTGGCGGCACTGTCCAGACAGTGGAGACCAAAGTCGCATCGGTCCGAGGATCCAAGACTTTCACAACGCGAACTCCATAAAAGAAATGCTGATACTGTATACCAAAGCGAAACCTTGGTTCACAATGGCACAGTTGGCTCTGATGTCGCCAACTACCTGACAGCTTTATTCCGTGAGATCAAAAATTCTTTCCCTGAAAGTTCTGCTTCACTGACTGAAAGAATTTTCAGTCGAGTGCCACCTTCTCGAATTTTTGACGGCATAAAACGCGTCTCAGAGTTGAATGAAGTAGTCCAAGACAGAATGGCCGTGTTGTCACCTCAAGTATTTTCTATGACACCCTCTTTGCACCGTGGTGGTTACAATATTCTGTCTCCTGACGTGCTAAGTTTTCATGATGGACCTGGTACAATCGCCTCAGTGCCCTCTCTTCTTTCATTACTTTCCAAAACTGATAACGAACGATCAGCGTGGCTTCGATTGATCAGCGAAGTGTCAGGCGTGAACGACATAATGGACCGGATGATGGACATTTCGCAGAGTATGTTTGAGATTAAGCGTATGGATTATGTCCGGGTTACAGAAACAGAGGTAACTTTGGAAGACCCGCTCTTCATTCAGGGCCTTTTAGAAGATTCAAATTCGAAGCAAAGAAAAGAAATACAGCAACGAGGATATGCGATGATGAATGCGAGGCAACTCAGGGCAATGAACAGGGATGAGCAAAACGAGGGTGGACTGGCAACTGAAACTGAGGAACATCAAATTTTATCCGAAATTATTAAATTCATATCAGCAAAATCAGATGTCTCTGCTGATTCAAATGATTTTATGGCAAAAAAACCACGGAAGCGGCTTCAGTTTGCCAAACCGACTTATTTGCAACCTGGAGTCGGAGGCACAGTATTTGTCATCTACCTGTTGGCGCCAGCTATCCTGAGCCCAGGTGTATTATTCTATTTGATCTTAGGCCCTCTGATTTTATCACCGTTCATCCTGGCCCCTTTTGTTCTCTCACCTTTTATTCTCGCCCCGACAATATTATCACCTTTCATTTTGGACCCGTATGTATTGTCGCCTTATATTCTGGATCCATTGGTGCTCAGTCCCACCATTCTCAGCCCTAATGCCCTGTCGCCTGCAATCTTATCACCCTTTGTATTAAGTCCGTCTATTTTGAACCCATCAGTGGGTTCTCCAGTGATACTAAGTCCGTTTGCATTATCTCCTACAATTCTATCACCCTCGACATTGACTGCCATTATTCTGTCTCCAGGTAAGCGTACGACAAACTAATTAACCTCAGGAACAACTAATAGCTCTTAAATTGTTTTCCAAGTGGAGGTCGGGCCTCCACTGAGACTACGCTGCACAAAGCAGTTCTCCCTAGGGACCGGACACGCACGAGAAAAATCAGTTTTTGAAGGTTGGCGCAACCAAAGAATTTTCGAAAGTTCTAGATCCTACTTTCGATTCTAGTTTCGAAGAGTCTAGAATGCGTGATCGCGGTCTGAGCGCAGACTAAAAAGCTGCCTCCCGAAATATTCCACGTTTGACTTGAGCTGAACCACTTTTTTGCTCCAATACTGAACTTTTTTCAGGCATTCTTTCTCCAACAATCCTTTCCCCATCGGACGGACCTGTTGTTCTTTCGCCATGCGCACTGTGCAGAAGACGACGGAAACGAAGAAAAAGAGGAGTGATCGATTATATCCTCAAAGTTCGACCACGATAGGAGATCGAGTAGCAGTCGATTAGTATCGTGTGAGAGTGTAGGAAAAAATAGTCGTCAGCTTTGCGCACTTGGCCTATAGCTAATAGTCAGACTTTATTGTATCCTAAAGAAGCTGAAGAGGTGACTACTGTTCATGTGTAGAAATCTACAGCACTCGCTGAAACTGACTAAACTAGCAGGTGTGATGACTTTGGTTGCATCTGCGCCTCGTCAAAAATCCAGGTCGGCCAAAAGTCCTCCGAGTTAGTCCATGAATGAAACATCACCCTGACAGGTGCCCCAGCTAGCAGTTTCCTGTAGAGGATCGATTGCCAGGCAAGTCCCTGCTCACGATCGGAGATTCTGGGACAAGACCCCTGTGTTGTTGTAGAAGCCCAACTTTTCTTGGGGGGGGGAGCCCCCCCCCGCCCGCGGGGGCTCTTTTGCAGGGGGAGCCGTGCGACACAACTTTTCTGCTAGGCGGAAATCTAGTACAGGGCCCACTGCAGGAAGAATATAGCATGTCAGTCATAAGATCTGTGTAACTTTTGTTCCTGTCTATTATTTCTTTGCAGGGAAAGTACTGGAAGCCCCGACTAATCAGAAACTCCAATAAAAACGCACAGTACAGTAGGGTGGTTGGCATCGTGACATTGGTGGGCATTGCCACATGGTCATTCTCAAGTCTCTAGCAGATCCTACCAAGTGCGTCAGCTCAAGTCGAGCAGGCATAGTCTCGTCAGCTGCACTCAATACTGAGGGGAATTCAGTCAAGTCGCACACTCTAGCTATCTGGTTATTCTCGCTCGAAAACACTTATCGATGCGAGTGTGCTGATTGCGGTATGACTAATAGATTCAAAGAACTTAGAATCGCGTTCTCGGCAGGTACTTATGGCCAGCTGACTGTGCTAGTTAGGTTTTCCTATTCTGCCTTTGCCAACCACGCAACCCAACCCAACGTAATGTATTGGATCAACATAAAAGTGAACCTTCTCGCTCTTCAAGAGAACCAGTTTACTCTCGCTCCAATTGAAAGTTGTTCGCATGACTCGCTTGCTCACCTGCACCAACAGTTTTCGCCGCCAGTCAGCCCAGTTCCAGCCCCGGTCTGTTATATGCATTTTTGTTGGAGTCGTGTGTAAAAACAGTCTATTTTTCAAAACGTGTGACTGTCGTGCGATTGTTCCTATCATCAGATTCTATTATTTCCCAAATCTATAATGCTAGTTTTTAGTTCAATTTTTACTTTTCTCGTCTTGACCATTTCTCCAGCTCAATCAACTCAGCCGGACCAACTGGCTCAAGGTTTAACTTACGCCCGTTTAGAGAATAAAAAAGAAGATTTTGATTTGTTGCAACAATATTGGCCAATGAAAGAGAATGCCTTCATCGCTGATCTAAATTCATTACAAGCTGACAGATGGGCCATTGTCCTGTTCGAGGCGAGAGATGGATCTGGATCGCCAAAACGGCTCGCTGTCCGTCAAGCTGAGACGGATGACGAAAATAGCACTTCGACTACTCCTAGCCCTGACACTTCCACTTCTCCGACGGTCACCAGTTCGACTCGTACCACTATCGCAAGCACTACACGAGCACCGCTTCAAGGAGCTGGTCTGTTAGATAACAAGGAAGCCTTGGATGAGATTGAATTTCTTCGAAAATATATCGAGGAAGATCACAAATTGACCATTTCGAATCAAGATTACTATTACAGGAATGTCTGCCTGTCCTACTGGTCCCCAACTGTCAATCGCAGTGTGTGTCGATTCCCCGAACTCAATATCGTTGACGTACTCGACTCCGCTCAGCGGCAACGTTTATGGAAAACCTTTAAAAATCCTAGTCTCTATCCATATTACGGAGATCGAGGCGCACCACTGGGTGTCAAAATGTTGACTGGCCCTGTTTTGGGAGGTGTAGTAATCGATCAGGCCACGGGCGAAGTTCGTTACGTCAAGTCAGTAGCTCTGAAATACTTTTTCAAAACCCAGTCCCCGCCTGATGGCATAGACTCTGTATCGTTGCAATTCAGGAATTCTTTACGCGATTACATTGTGAATAAGCATAGGCCATCGAGCATTATCGATTTTCGATATTTGGATGATGAAATGATGACCATGAGATTGGATGCCAGGAATTCCAATCCGAACCTTGTTGCACGCTTGCTCGATCCTACTCCCACTGCGACACCTGATGGATTCTGGTCCGATGGAATGATCGTCCAACTCATATTCAATCGAGTGACTGATTTGTCTCGAGATGCAGAAGTGAGAGCCCTTCTCAAGACCTTGGCTGCCTTTGAGAATACGCCTTATACATTTGGAGAAGAAGGAACAGTGTGTTGGCTCAGATCGTTCTTGGCCTGGCGCAAATGGCTAGTAGCCCACTTGTACGGTGGTGGGGTGGAGGGTGACGAGGCCAGCGATGACAGCACCACCATTTCGTCGCCCTCGCCTTTCGGTAGTTTCCACGAGGATCTGCGAATCTTCCTGCAGAACCCGAATTACCCAGTCTATTCGCAGCACGTGGTCGCGACTGACTTGACAGGCGATGGGAAGTTAGATGTGAAGGCATTCCGGTGTCTGATCACTTTGAGGAACATAACGGATCAAGCGCAGAGGACGAGGGGACTGCAATATCTTAGGGATATAGCCGCTGGCAATGGTCGATACAATATCAGTGTGTTGGGTGTAGACTTCTTCCCGCCAGTGCCCCAATCAGCCCCTGTGGCGGCGATGCACGGTTTGCTTGTGCCATTGGGACTGTGTATTGTCACTTTGGTTATGAACTATCTTTGCTGAGATGGCTGCGATTCTGAAGTGGTTATCAGAGAGCCAGTGCGGTGAGTGAGAGTAGTTTATCCGCTAGACATGTTTATGATTAATAAACCCAACCGCGACTCGACGAGTCGGCACGAGCAAGTTCATGTACTCGTTGTCAGCACCTTCTAGTACAACAGTAAACATACGCGGCATTCGAAACCCGATCAGCCATCGCGGTCACACTACCGACCATCTCACTTTCACGATCCCAGTTTTAGCGTCAAGCTCTGGTCTTTTTTCTGTGTGTCGACACGGCGGATGCTGTGATCAAACACCTGACGTTCTTTCGGATCGGATTGAAGCGAACCGACTGAAAAAATGGAAAACTTATTCACCAGCAGACCATGCCATCTTACGCTAAGCACTTACTGCCCTGCATTTGAGACCTCGTGGCGATTACTTGCAGCACACCGAAAATGATTTGCACTTGGGCGAACGGGTTTCCCATGCTGAACGCCTTCCAACGATGACGGCGTACATAACGTAGAATGCCTAACACATTGACCTTCTTGTTGGCCATCCACATTTGGCGCCCGATGTACGCGACCATGAGGGCGGGCGATCGCTGAACACCTAGCGAGCAATGCATCATCAAAGTCGGCAAGCCCTTGTCGGCCTGGCGCAACTGGTGGCCTTGGATCTGCCACACGAGATCGGCCAGATTAGCAGGTTCTTTCGGGATTTCATGATCGGGCCACATGTGCACGTGCACAAACACGATCTAAAATACGCAAACTAAGCGATTCGGGGACGTTTTTTGGGACTTCTCGTACCTCTCTCGTTTCTGTGTCTTTCTTCACCGTGACCCGATACGCGTGGTAGCCGCCCCTGACTTTTGCCGCTAAGACGGTTCGAATATGGAATGGACCGCAAGCGCATTTGCCACCATCCTTCAACGGGATGTATTCGTCGATTTTTCGCTCACTTTCCTCGACTAGTCCGCCGATCCAAACCACAGTGCCAACCTGAAATTAATCACGTTCAAAATGGATAGCAAAAATGCAAGCACAAAATTACTTTTTCTTGCCAAATGGCTTCCCAATGCGCGGAGAATTGCAGTTTAGTGGGTGCTTGGCACAGCAGCAAGTCGAATCCATAATAGTCGTGCAGCTTGGTCATGTGCAAGCAATCGGGCGAATAGTCGGGACTTTTCAATTTTAGTTGCGTTTCTTTCCGATTTAGGATCTTTTCGAATCGACACCCCTTGATCAGTTGCAGACCGCCGAACATTTCGTCGTTGGCTTCGCTCATGGGGTCCCTGATCCGGCACAGATAGTCAGCGAGTGCAGCTTTTTCGGTCGTCATTGCCTTCTTTCCTCGACGCCACGCCGTTGATGTATCGATGGCAATAAGTCGGGCGGCTTCTCGTCGCAAATGAATAAAATCAAGCGTATTCTCATCATCGCTCAACAAGAGTTGCAGAGGTGGAAACGGTGTCAGAGCTTCCAGTTCTTTTTGCTGAAGATGTTGCAAGTACTCGGACCAAGCATTGCGCTCAAACACGTACAGCGATGTCGAAACTTGAGCTTTCACATTCTTGTAGAATTTTGAGAGTTGCAGAGCTGAAACAGCGATCAGTACGAACAAACTGTTATTAATAGATTTTCTGATCCTAACTTTGATTGGCTTCGATCTTTTGTTTGCGCCACATGATGTACAAGACGATGCACACTCCAGCCACGAGAACCAGAGCAACGCCGCAAAATGATATCCCGACTACAGTTTCCGTTTCTAAAATTGTCCCAATATTTTTAAAACTTACAATACAGTACAACGAAGTTTCTTACCCATCAGTCCTCCCGATTTCTTTCCTGCTGGCCGCGGAGTTCCTGTTGTACTTCTGTGTGTGGCTGAAAGAAAAGCCGCTTTGGTAAGGAAACCAGTCACAAAGAGGAAAGTAAAAGGACTTGCTTCGATTCAATGGGTATACGTCTACCACTGGAGCGAAAAGCAAAAGGGAGAGCAGCTTTCGCTGAAGAAACTTTCCAAAACCGTTTCGCTCCATCTCACCATAAGAGCTCGACACGACTGTACGCTGGAGACTGTCTGCGTAAAATGGGGTCTCTCAGCTTAGCTGGCTACACAGTTACAATTGTTGTAGTGTATAGTGCCACAGTACACTGGACTCATTGTGATCACAAAGTACGAGCATGTGTTTCCTAGTGATCCCCGCGTGTGCCGTGCGCGTAGCGCGTGGGCTGAAACTCCCACGGGCAGCGCTCATCTCAAGGGCATGTGGGAGCGTCCACAGCACGACACTAATTGGGACCTTCATAATTACGGACTGCGGTTCTCCCATCAAGAAAGCAGTGGTACATGGGCACCCAGAAAACGTACAGGCTCTCCGATTAAATGGTGCTGGTCAGGCAGTCGTTTTCCCCTCTAGCAGACACGGCACGATTGTACTGCACCAGACCCTTTGATACGCAGCCACTCTCAGTACACGTCATCAGCGTACATTCCACTTCTCACAATCAGGCCCTCGCTATTCCTGGTCCATAGAGACACATGTGAAGCAGTGCTCCCCCTCCGACATCCCTGCCAGCCTGCTGACTCGAAAGGCAATTAACCAGGCCCTATTGCCAAGTGAAGCACCTGTCTTCTAGAAAGAAACCTAACATCAAAGGTCACCGCTGCCCAATCATTCTAGGCGTGTCTTCTAGCTACATTTTGACCATTACCCTGCCGGTTTCCTGTTATAAACATGCCTTCTTCTAGGCTAGCTTTATTTAGCCAAGCTCGGATTAATTTTTCTGATCGAACATTCGAGCGTGTTCTAGATCAGGGCCGGAATCGAGCGTCTTCTGTTCAGATAGTGCTCGCAGACGGGACTTTCCTTTTCGTCATTCGGCTTCGAGATTTTTGACGTGCTCAAGAATTTATTTCAGGCTTTGCCTTATACTCTGACGTCAAACGAACGAACGCTTGCGGCAGGTTAAAACTTTTCGGTGAATGACGTGTGTGTGAAAGGGGAACAATTTTGAAGGTTGCCAACCATTCTTCTATTCTTCTCTCTGACATAGGTTAGACATATTTCAGTGAGGTCTTATAAGGTAAATGGCTAATCCTTGCTCCGAGCTAGGTTCCCCACCTTGCAATGATTTCTTTGCCCTTTTTCGGCCGCTTCGTTCTTTTACGGCTTCTAGGCAAACAGTTTTTATCTAATTTACGAGCTCGCGTCTAGAAAACGAGTTCATGCATACGAAACGGGTCCAGTAGGGTTCGACTGGCCGACCATGTCGATTACTTCTTGCTGATTGTCAGACTCAAACCTTGCTCTAGCCCAACAACTCATTGCTAATCGTTCCTGTTTTAAAAAATAACGTCTACTTTCGATGTATGAGCGGAAAATTCAATTGAAAATACGTTTTTCATTTCGATGCCACTACGAATATCTTCTTTTTCGTACGTGACCAGCAGGTCTTCAGAGATTTATCCCAGTTTTTTTGGCAGTTCTAGTTTGAACGAGCAACAGGGGACCTGTTCAATGAAAGAGGATTATCAGAAGGCTTGCTTGTTAGTGCTAGGTGCCTTGTTGGAGAAAGTAACCATTTCCATTTTGGGCACACACTCGATTGTGGTTGATTAGCTCAATGAAAAAAGTGCACCAAACTGTCTCTTTATCCAATTTCAATCTCGAGGGTGACGGAGAAAAGCAGTTAGTCTATTTTCAATTGTAATCTTCTGAGAAACTATAAATTTCAAGCTGCTCCTTTTCACCCCCGTCTTGCCAAACTGTCCAAACCTGAAGTAGCCCAAATTGGGACAGCAGTAATTTTTCTTGCTGGCACATGTACTATATTTCCTTGCTTTTATCACCGGCAAAAGATTGAATTTACTTTTTTATGGATTATTTATAAAAACGGACTTGATTACATTCGTTCCAGTTACTGCGAGAACACAAATTTATCTTGGCGCTCCCTTGAGGTAGGCAGTCGATAACTTATCGATCGTTATGAGTGCGCGTGCGAGAAAAACGGATTTACGATCCACGTGTTGCGGTCGTTGGTCGGCTTCCCATTTTCCAGTTAGCTTATGGCTAGCTGGCATGATTTGAGTGTATTTGGTCAGGCTCGGCGCCGTCTTGTCTCTGTGGTCGTAGAAGAGTCGATAAGAAGTAAGCGGGTGGTTTTTTTTCAAATAAGCCACTCGAGTAGGAGGCGGGTGTCGGAGTATCGATGTTTTTATGGTATGTTTGCGAGCATCCGTGCTCTCGGGTCTGGCTCTTTCCAAGTCGTGGGAATCTGTGCTGTGTATGCGTAATTCATTGGCTCACTCCTTTAACGTGTAAGAAAGTCCGAATTAGCTGGAAACGAAAGGGGGCGTCTTTAGCGCCCGAATTTATTCGTTACCGCGATGGATTTGAAATTACTCGTTTAGCTTCATCTCCGCCACGTTATCGAGCCGAGTCAATCCGTCGACTGCCCACTGGGCCCTCGTGTTTGTGTACACGTCTTCTTGATCAGTTCTTTCCACCCTGAGGCACGTAGACGAGCTCAAGTGCTCGTTCGTTTTCGATTTTATAACTTGTGAAATGAAGATTTTCACTTTATTTTTGCTTTATTTTTTGGATCAGTTTTGTTTGAGTGACGAGTTACGTTTTGCGTCACTGGTTTGTCGGCGTGTACTCATCTTACGAGATCTAGTTGGTAATTAGCGCGATATACATTGTCGTCGGTGAGCATAGATGATCCATCATCGCGTATTCGAAAGACGGCTCCGGTTACACGGTTTGTGTTCGTTATAAAAGCACGGGCGAGCATGTGGGTAATGACGCCGATGACGGACCCGAAGGGTGGAGAACAAGTCGGCCAAGGTCGCAGCTGGAGAAGCTAGCTGCTGCTCACGACCTTGTGCAAAGTGGATAGAATCCGAAAGCTTGTCTGTAGTTTTGTGAGAATTAGAGACAAAGCAGGTGGTCTCCCAGTTATTATCACGATTCTCGTTACAAGGGCGCGTCATTGGTGACAATCGCCGGTCACCGGAACTTTCGCTTTCGCTAGCCTAGCACTAATACAGTAGTTCTAACCAACCAAGGGCATTTTCTATTAAAAGATAAGAGAAGTTCGCGTTTGTCATACGAGAGCAAAATTAGGTTAATAAGCCATGGTTTAATCAACATACAAAGAGTACTCCCATCGATTGAATTTTTGATACCTATGAGCATTGCCTAGATTCATGATCGAGTTTATTTTGAATAATATATATTCGTAGTTTTTTCATTCTAGAAAATCTTAGGACCGTCAATCGCGAAGGTCATTGCGAAGAAGATTATCATCGAATCATCGCTTTTTATCGTCAGAAAGATCGAAAAGCGTTTGATCGAGATTTTTTGTCAGACGATGAGCCACGCCGCCGCCATGGACGACGCTAAAAACGGGACGAGAGTTTTCAAGAAAACCAGTCCTAATGGAAAAGTAATGGAATAATTTATGAGTTGTTTGCGTCGCATTCTCAGAAACATGAAATCTCTTTTAGATAACGACATATCTAGGGAAACGTGATTTTGTCGATCACCTAACGCACGTCGATTTGATCGGTATAGATTTTTATTTATCGAAAAATATCTTTTTTACGCGTTTGAATATTTAGATGGAATGATCCTTGTGGATCCTCAGCATTTGGCCAATGATAATCGAAAAGTTCACGCCACATTATTGGCCGCATTTCGTTACGGTCGCGAAGATTTAGACGTGCTGGGCTTACAATTTCGCAAGGATCTCTTATCGTACAGTATGCAAGTTTATCCGCCCGATCCTGCCGCGTGCCAAACGAAGGACGGGCAGCCGAGGAAATTGACTCGGTTGCAAGAACGATTGAAAAAGAAATTAGGAGATCACGCGTATCCTTTTTGGTTCGAGGTAATGCAAAATGGTACGTCGACGCGAGGAGCGTCAACGGCGAGAAAGTAGAATTTTAATTAGCGATCAATTTTTTATTTTTAGATCCCGACCAATTCTGCCTCGTCCGTTACTTTGCAGCCAGCACCTGGTGACACGGGAAAGGTGAGACAGGCTTGACTTCCTTGTCACTTTTCTCGTGATATAAATTATTTATTTATGTTCAGCCTTGCGGTGTCGACTACGAATTGAAGACGTATATTAGTGAAAGCTCAACAGACAAGCCTAAAAAATCGTAAGTTATTGATAGTATCTTCATTTTTATTCATCTCAAAATTGGTGATATTTTGTTCAGGAATTGTGTCAAATTGGCCATAAGAAAACTCACTTATTCGGCAACGGTCGCTGGCCGACCGCAACCTTCAGTCGAGGTGGCCAAAGAATTTATGATGAGCCCTGGATTATTGCACATGGAAGCGTCGTTGGATAAGGAAGTAAGTCAATGGGAATTGTGCACCGGCGGGTAGCCTCGATCCGTCTTTGCTATGGAGAGGAAGGAGAAGGTCTCAGTTTCCGCAATACAGGTTTGGGATAGGAAATGGAAAGCGTGAGGTGAAATGATTAAATAGCTTCGGCTTGTCATGAATCGAGAAGAGTATCTCGAGGGGTCTTGGCAGCATTAGATGTGTTGTAAGTCAATCATGAGCGCTAGCTGAGCATGTTCTTAGTAACTAGTGAAATGAGACACCTGGCTGGCTATTTCAGATGTATTATCACGGCGAATCGATCTCAGTAAACGTCCACATTCAAAACAACAGCAATAAGACGGTGAAGAAGATTAAGGTGGCTGTTGTTCAAGTAGCCGACATTTGCCTATTTACGACGGCTAATTATTCATGCGACGTGGCCAAAGTGGAGAGCACGTGAGTGGATTTCCGTTGATCCATTATTTTGATGCTTGCGCAGGAAACTTATCGATTTTTGTTTTTAGAGAAGGCTTTCCTGTCGGACCAGGCGGCACGTTATCGAAAGTATACACATTATGTCCTTTATTGGCGAATAATAAGGACAAGCGGGGGCTAGCGTTGGATGGAAAATTGAAGCACGAGGATACGAATCTAGCTTCCTCAACCATGTAAGGAGGTGAAATGTTGTTAGCTCGGCACGACGATTTTGTTCAATCACGGTTTCGGTGCCGCTTGTTTTTTAAGCATGGGCTTGAACGCCTTGAAAGAAAACCTCGGCATCATCGTACAATATAAAGTGAAAATACGACTTACATTAGCCGGGCCGTTGGGCGGCGAATTAGTGGGCGAACTACCGTTCACACTGACTCATCCCAAACCGGTCGAACCCGTCGAGAAACCAGTGGGAGCTAGCGGAACGGTTGAAGTCGAGGTGGGCGATGCTGCATTGGACATGGACTTGATTCAGTTGGATACCAAGTGAGTACAAGCGAGTGACACTTAATTGGAAAAGTAATATTGAGGTTCATTTTTAGTTCGGATTTTGCCAACGATGATATCGTTTTCGAAGATTTTGCTCGATTACGCCTAAAAGGCGAGCACGACGATCAGGATGGACAGTAGGCCCGTTGGTTGAGGTACTTTGCTTTATTTTATGGTGCCCTGTGAGACACTGTACAGACTCGAGCTGTTACTTTTTACGAGACTTCCCTCAGTAATTTGAGGGAAATGAGGCTGCGGGTTGGATGCCAGGCGAAACTCGTGTTGAGTATCTGACACTTTGTTTTCTTTTTACACTTTCACCCCTGTGGTACTTGATTGTACATATATATTTTTTACATCCTTGTTTGTTTTTATCTCGTTTTTTTGTAATGCGTGTATGCTACTTACTTTCAATGTGGAACTGTTTCATAAGTCTATTTTCACGATTTGGAATACCATGGCCGCCTTATTTTAATACTTTAATGTTATGTAAGTCGGGTGCTCTGTCGACAGAGTATAAACAGGGAGCGGTGGGCGAGCCTGATCTATCCTGACCAAGCCTGCCGTCTATGCCTGAATCAGCACTATCAGCTAAGTCTGATATCTTGATGACTACGACCCAGTCACTACGGAATCATCTGCCTGATTTGTCTAATTCAGACGGCGGCCACGTTGTGCGGTGTGTGATCGACCAGGCGAGCGAGGTGATCGTGCATTTGAAGTCGGGTCTTCTCTGGTGTCAAGGGACTACCCACGTCGACGAATATGCCCGTTTCTCCCTGGGCTGCGCGGAAAGCGAGTATGGCGTCCTTGATAGCGTAGTGAACGGAGTAGCCGAGTGAGAAGGGAGGCTCGCCTATGGCCTGTCGAGAGGGCAAAACGAGGCTTATTGGCTTTGTAAAGAGAAAATAGGCATTTTGCAGTCACCTTGGAATTGTAGATATTCCGTTTGAAACCCTCGTTTTTCAATAGAACAACGTCGAACTGCCTGGGTACGGTGGCCACAGACGGGATCCTGTAGGTGAAGGCGGACGGAGTCAGCAACTTGCCGTCCTTGTCGAACAGCAGTTCCTCCATGGTCGACATACCCACACCCTGAAAATGAGCCACTCGCACCACAGGCGACCAGAGGACTAGCAAGGGGTTCCGACCTGCATGAAGGCTCCCTCGATCTGGCCGACATCGATTGCAGGGTTGATGGTGTCTCCGACGTCCATGACCAAGTGGCAGCGCAGTGCTCGGTAGTCGCCAGTCAGACAGTCCACTTCGACGACTGAAGCTGCGGCACCGCTGACGTAGTAACCAGGGTTGTGCGGCTCGGTGTCCTGGTAGCTTAGCCTGAAACAAGTGTCGACCGGCGAGTTGAGGCAAGCTATCCAAAAGGGTGTTCATGACGACGGGAACATCTTTGTTTCTTATCTGTGGCTGCACTTTACCATGTTGGAGATGGTAGGACTGACAAGAGGATGGCTGTCATAGGAACGATCCAATGCTGTCCATGGACAAGACGATGCATGCGTTGAGTCTATTTCAAACGCCACCACACAGAACTTTGCAGACTGACAACTCAGGAGCACTCAAAAAAAAGTCGTGTATGCCTATGGCAGTCGTTCAAAATTTAACCCCGACCAGTCAGCACCCAATTCTCACAACTTGTGCCGTTGTAACCTTTTCCCCTACCCTCTGACTCGCTCGTTTCCCAGTCTTCAGTAGTGGCTAGTGATATGTCTGAATCTTACCCAGTGTCAAGTATCGAGCAGTTGCGCCTAACACCGACCAAGGACACCCTCTCTGGCAAACAGAACGTCAGTAGACTTCGATGCACATCCTGATGTCGGAGAGGGGGGGGGGGCTTGGCAAGAAGAGAGAGAGCAGGATCTCTTCACTGAACTGAAATCTTTGTAGGTGCTGATAAGGGCTTTTGAAGCTATTATACGGCCTAGCTTGCATCATAGACAGATGTTGCGACCTACTTGCAATGAGCATGGGCAGCCAAGTGGCAGCGATCGAAGAATGCGGCCGCGATCCACTGTTCCCACGTGCCCTTCGGGTTGGCGGCCATGTACGGTTCCAGACGTTCCAGAATTTCCTTACAGGCACTCTAAGGATGCAAGGATGTAGTGAGGGGAAAAGTGACAGAGTAAGGTGACCAGAGTCACACCTGAACTGCACGGCAATAGACATCGGTGCTAACGCTACCTCCAGTCCATACGGCATTTGGGATCTTATCGGTGGCATTTTCGATGATGGTGACACGCTCGAAGGGCACGTTCAGCGTGCTGGCTGCAGTCTATAGGCAGAGTAGGGGTGAGCTTTTGTCCAGTCGTTTCCTACCTTACTTACCATCATGACCTTGGTGTTCAGACCTTGGCCCATCTCCGTGCCACCTTGGCAAATCTGCACACTTCCATCGCGATAAACAGTCACTAACACGCTCCCCTGAAAGATTCACTCCTCAAGGGCCTATTATACTGTATAATGTCGCAACCTCTGCTGCCCACTCACCTGCTCGATCAAGGATGCCTCATCGCCTTGCGACCAATACACGGGGATTATGGCCAAGCCGCGCTTCTTCCATTTGTGGCGCCTGAAGCACTCGAGATCACCCCATTGGAGCTTATAGGTGACAACTGCCGTACCTGTTGTATTCGTCGACCTCGTGCCTGGTTTTCTCGTACTCTGATCGTAGCTTGCACTGGGCCCAACACTCACGCAGTTCAAAGTCGCGTACGATCGAATTATTCAGGAGAGTGTCACCTAATTTGTAAAAGTTGATTTCCCGAACCTAAAGGCCATCAATGAGAGTCAGTGAAAGCAGTATGGTGCGCTGATCACTTGATCGAGAGGCAGCCCCAAGCTGCGGCCAACTCGCTCCATGATCTCCTCCATCACGAATTGTGCTTCCACTTTGCCAAACCCTCGCATAGCAGTGCTTGACGGCAGGTTAGTTCTGCATATGTAGCCGTCGGCTTGCAGGTGTGGGATGTTGTAGCAGTGGTCGATGCTTTTCAGATGGAGTTGAATGTACTGTTCAATTGCATTCTGCGTCAAATGGGTCAAATAATGAGAACGGCATTTAGGTACTTACCATTTCTGAAAGGTCTAAACTCCAGCCAGCGTTAGCGTAGGCGATTATATGCAGGGCTATGACCCGACCATCTTGGGCCACGCCGACCTACAGAGATAAGAGAAATGCCAGCCACAATCGTCCAATCAGGGCATGCTCAGGGTGACTCATTACCTCATACTTCCACAGATGAGCATGTCGCTTGCCAGTCGCTGCAAAATCATCGTAGCGGTTTAAGACGCAGCGGACTGGTCTTTTTAGTCTAAAAAGCGCTTTAGTTAGTAGACTTTGGAATATCGCAACACGCCTTCTTTGAGAATGCTCTGTACGAGTGCGTACGGACGTTTTGTCGAAAAGGGATGTCTTCTCGAGTTAGGCACTTGTTGTTAGGAACAAGTTTATTGTTGGTGGATAAGAGCAGGGAAGGAGACATGACAGAGCATGTCTTGTTGTTGGCGCCGTGAGGGCGAGAATTCTTGCCTTCAAACCTGCTGTGATTGTGCCGTGTGGCCTGATCTGACGAGGTAAACAATCTGACTGTCTGGTGTTCACACCTTTCTATAATCGATAAAGCATCTACTGTTCACACCTCAGGATCAGAAAAAAATTTTAACCGCACAAATGATCATAGAAACTACTTGCCAAAATTTTAGCCGCCAATAACCACGTGGTCAGCTGAAACGATCTAAAATAAACAAACCCCCATCCGCTAAGCACACAAAAACACAGGTAGGCATCTGATCGTGAGAGACAATCACCTTCTGTGTATTACGATAGGGAATTCTCGAATTTTTACCGCTGGTTTCAGCTGACCACGTGGCCATTGGCAGCTAAAATTTTTGCTAGTACTTTCTATGGTCCTTTGTGAGGTTTAAATTTTTTTTCCGATATTGAGGGAACGGTCAGATTGGTTACCTCAGGAGATAAGGAAGGGGAAGAGAGCCCTTGCGGTAGCCCTGGCGAGTAGTCCGCACGTGATTGACTCTGTGCTTCGGGATAGATAAAATTGTTTCGTCGTTCGATCGCCAATCTCTGTCTTTTGTCGCCGATTCGACTCAAGTCAGGCATTTCCTTTACAGCAAGGCGACACGTTTTTATCCCTGCGTCCTTAAACCTGTCCGTCTTTAAGCCCCTATATGTGCCTGAGTCATGGTAAGGGCGAGCCATAACGCTGATGCTACTACATTTATGCACAGAAGGCCTTGTGACGAAGATGGTGGGTGGGATTGATGGCCAGAAAAAATGGTACGTGTGGCCGTAGCAATTATATTCACCGCAATGCTATTCCGATAAAGCATCTACTGTTTACACCTTTCTATAATCGATAATGAGACTAGCTGATAGTGGTCCAGATTAATTAGTGGTCACCCTGCCTGTTGCATAATCCATGTCGTGTGCCTCAAAATACCGTATGCTTAGTTTCTAACGAAACGTACTTTCTTGCAGCCAATGCTGCAGAATCTAACGGCTTCGAATGACTGGTATGTTTGCCCCCAAATCCACCGCCAATGCGCTTCACTTTGACGACCACCTTGTGGGCGGGAATTCCAAGAGCAGCCGCTGCTTCATGTTGGGCGAAACTGATTGCTTGCGATGAACTATAGATCTCGTACTCATCGCCATCCTGACGACATGGTCACATTGGGGATACTGTGCTTGGGTGAGCTTACACGAATACCTTTGGTATCACCAAACAATTATTCGGTTCCATGTAAAAGTGCTCCTGAAATCCGAGCGAAATCTCGCCTTTCAAAACCAGGTGGCACTCAGGAAAGATTGCTGCTGGCGGTTGGCCCCGTTTGTGGTGCACTTCTTGCGGGAACAGGGAGTTGGCGGCTATGGCGTCCTAGAGCAACTCAGGCTTTGAGGGTGTCAGCCTTTGAGACTAATAGGGCAATATGGGCACCTCCACACTCAAGATGACAGGCAGGTCCTCGTAGTGCACTTTGACCAAACTGGCTGCCCGTCTGGCGATTAGCAGATCCTCGGCCACGATGGCTCCGATGATCTGGCCGATGGCGTGCACCTGCAACAATGGGATCAGCCCTGAAGGGGCACCCACGCGGAGCACCTTACCTCTCCCTCAGCAAACATTGGTTCATCGCCGAATGGTGCTTGCGGTCTCGAGGACCCGTGCGGCGGAATGTCCTTTGAATCTATGTAAGTCAGAACTCCAGGAACACGCAAGGCCGCAGACGTGTCCACCTTAGTGATCCTTGCGTGACCACGTTCGCTGTAGATCAGCACAGCGTGGCATTCGCCTACAAGAAGGGTTCTTAGGGAAAATGAGGCTCCCCAACCTTCCTTACCGAGTATGGAGGGTATGTCATCGTTGTAAATGGCCTCTCCAGTGGTGTGCTTCTCTCCAGACTGATGCATGATTGGACGTCCTATTGGGTCCAGAGGCGCACGACTATGAGCTGTGTCCTGAAAAATGAGACTGCTGCTCTGATCGCATAGCAAAAACTCTTGAAGGTTTGCCCATACGTAGTATATCTGAGTGGCCTTCATCGGGTCTGGGTGAGGGTAATCAATCAGGGATTGAAAATCGATCGCCTGAAAATTATTCAATCGATCAAGTTTCGGGTAGCTTATCAGGCTCGTCTCACTTCGTGTTTTCTGCCCTCCAGTTCCAATGTCACCAGCTCGAAGAATTTTCTGAAGAATGACATGCACAGCACGACTCTGTATCCAACTCGGACACCCTTGTTATCGATTATCGTGCTGGCCTCGTGGTTGATTAGTGTGGTTCCGTGCTCCAGGAGGCTCTGGTCCCATTCCCTAAAAAGGAGTTGTCCACACTCCATCCCACATGATCCAGTCGTCACTTGCCTTCCCTCGAGTTCTCGGGCGGTCGCTTCGGCGAAGGTCGGATGGCCTGCCAGTCCTCCGAACACGAAGGCAGCATCTTCAACAACGTGTGCAGCAGCGAACGTGATTCTCATGGCGGCGTTCACAATTGGTCCATCGGGGCCGTGGCGCTGTCCTTGTTTGAACACATAGAACTTGTCGTGCTGCAAGCAAGGCCCGCTTTGCTAGGCTTCAGCACGGACGTCAACTTTGCTCACCTCGGTCGAAAATGGGATGGTGACCCCAGTGATCACCTCACCAGGGGCCAAGTCGCCACCTCTGAAGTAGCTGTCATTTTTTTCCAGTTTGATCAGTCGCTTGCCCCCTCGGCCAGAAATGTGCAAAGTGGACGAGCAGGCCATCAAGCAGACGGCGATGTCAGACACTGGAAACGCCACGTTGCCGGCCCAGCTGAGGAAGTTGCGAACGTGCTGGTTGCCAAGCAAAAGAATGAGCCGCGCCAAGCCAGCCATGAACTTGGACTGGTGCTCTGTCGTGAATCAATGTTATTTCTTTCCCCGGCTTTGTAACGTATGTTCAGCCTACCTGGGATGCTGGCGATGGCGTTCTGCAGCGCAGTGTGCATTTCGGAGATCGTCAGGCCGGATCCGATAAACAAGCCGTCGTTATCAAATCTTACGTGCTTCAGTTCTGCAATGTCCAGAGTGCTGACGATGTGCTTATGAGGCGGGTCAGCTGCGACGCGACTGTCCAGAGCTGAAACAGAGGCCTTATATGTGGAGGCGAGAGCCATCAAAAATACTCTTCACCCGTCCATCCATAAGTTCCTGAAACGACAGCGTCCGGATGCTGTTCGATGACGTCGGCCAGGTGCACAAGGCTCGCTGGACGATGCCAGGTCACCCGCGGACCCACGAAAGTCAGAGCTCTGCCAGAGTAACTGTGCTCTCTCTAGAAAGAGCAGCCTTGCTTTCGGGAATAGAGATCTTGTGCAATGCTTACGGCTAATTCAGGTGGGAAAATGGGCTCCTGGGTTGGATCGTAGTCCCGACAGTGGCTCCAGTCGCTTATTGTTGGGTCGTCCTGCAAAAACGAGACTCTTCAACGCTGCCGATGTGCGTTTTGGACGATCCCTCTACTCTACTTTGTAAAAGCCAGAATTGGGCACGATTTCCAGCCATATACATATTTCAGCAGTTGTATGCAGCTGGTGTTGTGTGGTGGAGACTGCAAGTTTTTTGCAGCCTGTCATTTTGCAAACTGGAAACTTTGAAAGCCAACAGCGCGCAAAGTGGATGCGAGGAGGGAGGAACAAGTGTGTTTCTGTGCAGCAATCAAGTGCAAAGCTAATGTGACTTATGCCCCAGTGCGGACAGGGGAGCCTATAGTGGTCGCTGGAGGTTCGAATCACTCACTGCGCGGTCTCAATAGCCGGACAGGCGGAGAAGGAACCTCTTGCGGGTCACACTAATCTTGGAAAAACTTACTTTTTCACGGCAGCACCTGTCGTTGCCATCTCTCTCGCCGGTTTTGCAACAAGCGAATGATCCGCAGGCGCACTTGTCCTGAATTGCATTTTGATAGTATCTCTGTGTCGCGATCTAGTCAGCTGCTTACCCAGCTGAAGCCGAAGAAGGATTCCAGGATGGGTCGATAGCCCGTGCATCGACACAGGTTTCCTGCAAAAATTGGGGGAAGTTTTCAGGATAAGACGAGAGGACACGGGACGACGTGCAATGCTGGTCATTGAACGTGGCATGCCTGCAGTACCTTGCAATTGCAGCTCGATCTCTTGCTTCGACGGCTTCGGGTTGTTGCGCAATAAGGCGTACATGGCCATGATAAATCCTGGTGTGCAAAAGCCACATTGAGACCCGTGGCCTTTGGAAAGCCGTTCCTGAAATGAGATGTATTTCTTTGCCTTCGACACTTTTTTTTCCTGTTTTCCTCCGTATGTACACAATGCATATCTGATGGACCGTTTAACGGATTGCACTCCCCCACGATCAGGCAGTCAGTCCTGCAGCGTGGCTGGAGACTACAGTAGGAACACACACTACTCGCCTGCACAGGATGCAGTCCTTTTGATAGCGACCCCACCCCCTCGATGGTCGTCACGGCACATCCATGCACGGCGGCGATTGGAACGAGGCATGCGTTCACGCTCACGTGCCTGAAAAATCTTCAGCTATGACGTGCGAGAGATAATGTAATTGCACCGAGTGCACCCACTTCACATTCCCCGTCATCTGGTCGTATTTCGATAGCATAACCGTGCAAGTCCCGCATTGTCCTTCATTGCATCCAATCTTGGTGCCTCGCAGGTTGACTGAAATGACAATACTGTGAGCTTGTGGGGCTATGCTGCCGGCATGAATTGGAAATAGGACGGGGGTATTATAAGACGGGAGAGATGAGATACTAAACACACGCGACTAGCAAACTTTGAAAGCAGAACAAGAAATTTCGCCTAGGCGCCCGCGCGTATTCTTCTCATTGTTATAGTCATCCAGGGACGCTAGTTCGACTCGTTCTAAACTCTCAAGTTTTGTATACGCTTTGGTCCTGCTTATGAGCCTATCAAATACATAGTAAAAGTGCAATGATGTGATTTAGTTCCCAGCTAGGTAATCGGAACTTCATATATGGCACTGCAGCCTTTCCATGGTACACTGTCTGAAATAACCCTTCAAAGAAACACTGCTACTTACGTTTATTACGCAGATAATAGGCAAGATACAATTCGGGATCTGGCCTCTCATCCACAACCTTAAAACGACCAAAATCAAAATCAAAATCAGCTTAGCACTTATACGTTTTTTTGGTTTTCAGATTGGCTCAGTCTGAGACAGCACGCATGGCAAGGCCATTTGATGCCATCTTACCTTTCCACCATTGACGAAGAATATCAGTGTGTCCCCTTTGCCCAAACCTGGTGCAGAAGGGGAGCTGGTGGCCTCAGCCCTCATAGTTCGATACATGGATGGATAGTCCTGGTTGGTTCCGCATGCACTGGCCAGCTATTTTACTTCAAGGCTGCCAAAAATGCTTCTCCCAATTGTCGTCAGCGCGTGAAAAAGTACGAGAGCCGGCTCAGCTCGTCAACAAGGGCGTCAAGACTATGTAGATTACATTTTTATTGTTAGTTGAGGTAAGCGATGCGCATTCAGCACCAGACAGGTACACTGAAAATAGAAATGTTGATATTGCCTGGTAAACTTACGTGCAGGACAGTTGAAGTTTAAATGGCGTGCACAGGAGGAAGATAGTCTATCACCAGTCCGCCATTTAATCAAGCTCTCTGGTGGGGCCGAGATGTGATGAATCGCACGTGCAGACTTTTTGCCGTTTTGAGGCCCACGTACACATATCGTGGCATAACTACAGAGATTCTGAATTAATGAAGGTCCTCGCAGCCGAATCGATACTTGATTTCACTCATCTAATTTATTTACGGGAAGTTTTGGAGCGTGAGAAGGAATGAATTAAAGAGACCCCTATTTGGAGCACGATGAGATGAGACGTCTGAACGACATCTCGCGCGCTAATTGCTGATTTGGTGACAACAGATCGCTGCATGTGTTGCGCCAAGTAATGCATAACACGCTAGCCGTAGAGAAAATTGTGGTTATGGAGTTTTCTGTTGGGGCCTGATGAGTGGAGGGAAATAGCTGATGAGAAAGGGCGATCGGCATCGATCTGATCCAAATATGTCAATCCTGCAATGCCGTATTTGATCGGCCGATATGCGATAAGTGAACAGTTTATGAACTTTGGCATTGTGCAGCCTTCTCTATACTTACTCGTGAGTGGCATTTTTTTCTCAGACTTTTTTTGGCACTCACGCCAGTTATAAGGGCCACCAGTCCGATCTGCGCGAATCCTAACGCGAGTCAATCAGATCGCGCTCCCAGCCCATATGCTGCTTTGCAATGCTTTATCAATCTGATAAGACGCAAAAAGAGAAAAGGTAAAAAAGTCACTGCGAAAACCTGGACTTTATTCGAGCTTGTACAACAAACCTTACAAATCATGGCAAAATGCTGCGGATGTTTGGCACAACCGCTCGATCTGCAGATTTACTTGGCACTAGCGATATTACGATTATGAGAATTTGTGGGAGGGTAAGAGAAGAAACAGGTAAATCATGCTGCCTGTCGAATGCCATGAGCACTGAATACTACTGCGTCTATCTCCTGGTATCCGCCCTCGAGTAGAGGTTTCAATGGTCTGACTGTCAGCACCCCTTCCACATTTTACAACCATCTCAAATTCGTGCAGCGTGTAATGGTCGTAAGAGGAAGCGAAAGATAAGATAAGCCGGCATGTGTGTTTGGGCGGAGGGGCGTCGATTGTTTAGCCTCTCTGCTCATCTTCGTGTGTATTTGTTTGGGTGTTTATCCTTTAGATATGGAGTGGTCGTTGATTGACCACTCGACTAGAATGTGCGAACAGGTTTAGTGCTGACTGTACGAATGTACTTTAGTGGGGGGGGCGCGAGAAGGGGGGGGTTGTGGGGGGGGGGGGGGGGTTTGGGTGGTGGTGTGGCGGGGGGGGGAGGAGAAAAAGGAGTACAAGGGGGGGTCTCTTTGTCTTTTTCCGTAGCGGCCCTTGCTTGACAGAGAAGGGGCGTTACAAGCGAATGAGTTCCACAAGTATCACCAGCACGCATTTCTTTTCAAGCAACCTAGGCACCTAAATAAACATCGGGTGTGCTTCTTTCTGACAAGAACAGATGTTGCAGTCAAGAATACAGTGGTCTAGACTACGCCTATTGACCTTGATATCCATCGTTCCTGTATTGGCCTTAATCTGACACCCATCTATGCTCACAATGGCGCATGGTTGGGGCAGATGGCATCGACTGAACGGAGGGTAAACAAAAGAGTACGTAATGTTTATATCTTGGAACATGAATAGCAGGTTGCGTGACCAATTCAGGAGGTGATAGTCAGTTGAGTGACTCCAGCACAGTCGAATCTTGACTATTGAGCACGACTGCGGGAAGGTAAGGCTTGGTCCTGACCTGATCGTGGGCGGACCATTTTTCATAAATCTAGATCTGAGTGAGCCTTTTTCACAAAAGAATGGGGCTCGAGGTCTTTAGATTCTTGCATGCCGTCTGCACCGGGGTGGGCCCGTCTCCTTTCAGTAAGATGACACAGTGCATTCATCACCTCTGTCCTACTTCGGCATGAATGTCATGAAACTGCTTGACAGAACACTTTGATACACCTCCTGATCGTGAGAGCTCTGAACCTTCGCGAGGGTCACGTAACTTTCGTGCCAAGTGTTCACTTGTAACAATTAAGCAAAATACTTTCTAAAGCTAGTCGATCAATTTCTCCACGAAGGATGGCTGGAGATTCAATGGCAGTTCAGGAGGAGGGGACACTCGCACGGTCATTCAGGCTACACTGGCTTTGTTTGGGTTTTAACAGTGGTTTTACATCCTTGATAACTGTTCACCCTGTCTCATTTACCAGCCTGATATATACTGTCGAATGTTTGAACTTCCCCTGTTTTAGGCAAGGAACAACAATGGACGATTTCGACGATGTGAATATCATTTACATTGAACTGTACGGCTCTTTCGAATTGCCCTGAAGAGCGGACGGCTTTTACTTGTGTTGTGTTGTAGTGCAGTTAGTAATGAAGAAATGGCTAGTAGGGTATTGCAAGAAATTATACAGGACAGTCCTAGGTATGTAGTAGATCTGCTTATTACCGGAAAAGAGATATGGTTCGTCGTGATAGATGACATGAAGAATTCGAATGCTCTATCTTCCCACACACCATCAAACAATCGTGCCTTAGTCTCTTTCCCCTCTTCCGTGCTCCTCTATGGCATCTTCAATCTCAAGGTCTCACATGTCCGAGAGCACCTGGTATTCACTCTCTTCTCGCTTCTTTTTATGACAACGGGAAAAATGCAACATACGTTCGGCCTGTTCATAGCCGGAAGTGCAAACGTATTCCAAAATAAGCGTCGCTCTTCCATGTTTTCAGCCACGCCGTTTGAATTCGACACCAAAGTCGTGCTCGCAGCTGCTTGCATAGCGTGGTTTAGGTTCCAGGCCAGGGTTGTATAAAGCTATGCACTGTATGGCATGAGCATTCCTAGTGTTACAATAATCACGCCTAAGGGGGCCTAGGAACAGGTGAGCAACGGAACTAAATTCTATGGAGATCACTTAAATGGTTGATACTGCATGTGTTCTCCGACTACCTTGCACACCATGAATTCATTCTGGTTGCTCATTACGATTCTAGCTTCTTCTGTGGCTTCTATTTTAGAGGTAAGATTGCAGACTGTGGGCTGTGTGTGCGTGTAGGGTGGTCGATGAAGTCTTGGTTGGACAACTGTGCTAAAATCTCCTTTTTTTCTGAAACCTCTGTTTTATACCCGTACACTGTATGCTTTGACAAAAAATATGCCCGCTCAGACCGAGAATGCGAAGTCTTGGTGTGCATACTGTACACGGGGTCGGGCGCGGGTAAAAGACTTCCTAAGGGATGACTTTGTGCGGTTAAATCCTATGCAGGGCTGCAGCTGTAAGTATGTCTCTATTTTGATCCAAACCCTAATTCTTAAGCCGCTTCATGCACACTCAGAACAAGAAACAGAAATGGTCATTCTGTTCTAGTTATTCATTCAAATCTCAGCTGTTTCTTCAATGAAACTGTAAATTTACGCCCAGGGCACCAACAAGTTGATCTCCGTCTACTGTACTGTAGTTGAGATTGTAACAGAGTACGTACGTCTGGGTCAGTACATTCTTGGAGAAAGTGACTGGTGGAGTTTTTGCACCACCAAAACCTAGGGCAGCCAACCAAGCCTTTTTGGCTGAAACACTCGAAGTCCAACCTCTAGGCTGAAATATCCTCTTGAGAGGGAACACTCCCAGAGCCAGCTTCATGCAGAGGATCGATTTCCCAAACGAGCCTCTTCAAGACCTTCAAGTCGTAAATGAGAACAACCATGAGAGATACGAATATTCTGCTGTTCCCAGCTGGCTATCGTGACGTTCAAACACCAGGTACCCCCTCCATGGATGGTATATTTTAGGCCCGAGGAAAGACGATCATTAACCTTTCCCAACAGCGTCACCTTTACCAAGGAGATATTCTCATATCACCACAAGTAAGTATAGCCCTTTGGCCGACCCCCCCCCCCCATCGTTATAATGCTGCTCTAGAAAACGCGCAATGGCATACTCGCTATCAAACGATGGCCAAATGGGAGAATCCCTTATGTGCACGGAGAGAACTGGAGTAAGGCTGCAATCGAATAAAGTTCAGGGGCATGATTCGAACCTGTGCACTTTAGCCGAGTATCAGCTGGACATGATTAATACGGCCATGAATGCTATCCAGAGCAGTACATGTATCCGGTTCATCAATAGAACGAATGAGAAGAATTACATAATCACAAAGAATACTAGCTTGGGGTAAGCAGTTGTGGTCTGGGCTCAGACAGGGTGCCCCTGTATCCGAAACCGTCAACCTGCAGGTGCTTCTCCGATGGTGTTGGCATGAAGGGAGGAGAGCAAATAGTTTCCTACATGGACACAGATTTATTCGGCTCCTGCTTCGTGCATCGGGTGATCATACACGAATTGCTACATGCAGTTGGATTGTGGCATGAACATGCACGCTACGATAGGGACGAGTTTGTCCAGGTTCATTTGGAAAATGTGGAAAACAGTAAGTGATGGAACCAATCTTATCGTCGGATTTAAAAATCAAGATACTGTACATGCGCAAAAACTTGAGGCTTAAGCGGGGATTTAACCCAGCCTCAAGTGCTATTGAATCTTGAGTGCAATACAGTGAAGTGTGGGTTTAACACTGTAGCCTGCTCATTTATACTTCAGCAACGAAAGCGCGTCGTAACTTTGATAAAATCCCACAAATCATGAGTGACACGTACGGCATACCATACAATTACAAAAGTGTCATGCATTACGACAAACTGGCCTTCAGTGACAATGGAAATGTGACCATGGAAACTGTGGATGCAGATTATCAAGATATCATTGGTCAAGTAGAGTACGCGCATGAACTTGATTTCGAAAAGATACGACGTATTTATAATTGCCGTGGTACTTACGCTGCAGTTACGAACCCACCTACAACCACCATAGATCCGAGTAAGGTGCTTCGATGCTTTGGTGAAGACTGCTGACAAGAATGAGGGCCATTGCAGATGCTTGCATCGACCTGCACCCAACCATGTGCGACACGTTCAAAGAGTTTTGTTCGGCCGAGGATTGGATGCACCTAAATTGCATAAAAACGTGTGGTCTGTGCGATGATGGAGAATAAGATACTTGTTCAACGTGCAATATGTGCTTCTCTACAGTACCTGACATAAATATACTATATCTACACGTATGTATGTTTGTTGTAAGTCGTTAGGAGCCTGGCATGACAATCATGGAGTAAAGTCCAGGACAATCATGGTCCATCTCCCAAAGTCAAAGTAAAGTCCAGTTCATAACGTTGTGTTATATCCTTCAAGCATTTGAATTCTCGCTCTCTTATTGCGAGCTTCTTAGAACACTCTGCCATGAGAGGAAAATCACTTTAGACAGCGTGTGCGATTATGATTACGATGTAAAATGCAAATGTGCTCGCATTTTGAATCTGTCACTGATAGACCAAGTGTGGACTGTAATTTCTGATCGTGTGTATCTTATAATCTTGGCATGCCATTTTGGCACTAGGAAGAGGGTCTAGGAACTGAAATAAGCCAAAGTACCGGTGATATTTAGCTCATCAAAGTCTTATTGCGATGACATGCCGGAAATTTTTTGGGCAGTGAACAGGTTCGGAACTTTGTCCTAATTTGTAACACAAACATTTGGATTGCCTTCGGCTCCACATATTTATTTAAGAACTAGACCACCGATGTATACATGACTTTGTTTGGACCTATGTTTTGGAGCGTGAGAAGGAATGAATAATTGAATAAAATGGGACTCTTATTTTGGAGTAAGATGAGGTGAGGCGTCTGAACGACATCTCGCGCAGTCATAGCTGATTTGGAGACAAGAGATGACTGCAGACGCGCCGCCAGCACCGTAGTAATGTATAGCGGACGCGCCGAGAAAACAGTATGGTTATGTAGTTGTTTGCTGGGGCTGATGGGAGTGAAAAAGCTGAGCAAGGGACATCGACGCTCAACGAAGCTGTTCTAGTTGCGCATGCGAAGCAATGATGTTATTCAGCTGGCTGTAATGGGTGATAGCTGGATGCTAGCCATCCGTACTCTAGCTTCATGCCTTGGCGGTCACTACTGGGTCCAGCTGGATCAATCCACCCGATTTGATCATAATATTTCAATCAGGCAATATCGAATTAGATTATCCGATTTGATATTTGATGTGTGATAAGTGAACAGATGAAATTTGACACTGTGCAGCCTTCTGTATTCACTCGTATGGGGCATCTCACACCTTTTTGGCACTCACGCCAGTTATATGTAGGGGCTACCAGTCCGATCAGCGCGAATCCTAACGCGAGTCTGAATCAGATCGGCCCATATGTTGCTTCGCAATGCTTTATCAGTCTGATAAGGCGCAAAAAAGGAAACGGTGAAAAAGACACTGCGAAAAGCTGGACTTCATTCGAGCTTTACAGCAAACTTTACAAATCTTACGATTAGCAAAATACTGTGGATATTTGGCACGCCGCTCGAATTGCAGATTTACTTGGCTCTAGCGATATTACGATTATGAGAAGTCACGGGTGAATAAGAGACGAAGCAGGTGAATCATAGTGTAACCCTCGTGCCTGGTAGGCTGGCGAGTGGGAGAGAGTAAAGCCGGAAGTATAGTTCGATGCGATGCGTCAAATAACCTTGCGATGCGACGTTTTAGGCACCTTTTTACATTGTCAGTTGACCCAAAAATGTCGCATCGCACGCTTATTTGCCGCATCGCATCGAACTATACTTTGGGCTTAATCGATACTCTCCCCTGGCTGGGGAACGTCAACCCCTCGGGTTGATGTTTCAGCCGTAGGTACATATAGTCGCAAGACTATCCTGCTCCAGCCGGCCCGCCGCCTTCGGTCGGCCGCCTCCCTCCTGCCCCTGCCAGGCTTGGTTACATCAGCGTCACGAGTAGGATAATAGGCATGGACTAGGCATGTACTATGCCCTCTGGCCTGAGTGCACTGGTTCAGGGAACCGGTCCGCCTCCCCTAAGTCACGGCCAGCACGAGCCCGAGAGCGAGGTCGAGGTCGAGTGACTGGTCTGCTTGCAGGCATCGGTAGAGAACTGGTCTTGAGTTATTGGTCTGAACTTGCGCTGTGGGCACTTCGGGCTCAGGTCCTTCAGAACCACTTCGACGGCCGGCGGCGGTGCGGCTGCTCCCCGAAATGTGAGTCTATACGGCCTTCTTGGTGTGGGACAGTAAAACGTATCAAGAAGTGTCTGTGGACTGCGTGGGTTGGTTCCTGTGACTTGAGCCATCCTCTGGTCAGCCCTAGCCCCAGATAGCTCTGTCCTAGGGCGAGCCAAGGATTTCAATAGACAGCAGATTACGCTGCACCTCGAATGCCATGAGCGCTGAATACTACTGCGCCCATCTCATGGCATCCGTCCTGGTACAAGTTTGGATGGACTGACTGTGAGCACCCCTTCCACATTTTACGAACATCTTATACTGGTTGCAACAAGTGAGTTACAGACGCGTCATTTCAAGCAGCCTAGGCACTCTTCACGCCTACTTCCCGAGACGCCCACCCAAAATAAACATTAAGCGCGCTTCTTGACAAGAACAGATGTTGCAGTCGAGAACAATGGTCTACAGTAGACTACGCCTATTGATCTTCTCACCTATCGCTCCTGTTTTGGCCTCATCTGACATCCATCAATGTTCACAGCGGCACACGGTTGGAACAGATGGAAGTGACTAAAGGTAAACAAAAAGACATACTGTGTCTTTGGGTATGAATTGAAGGTTACATCACCAATTCAGGAAGTGAGTGGCTCCAGCACAGTTTAATTTTCACGATTGCGATTTCGACTGCAGGAAGGTAAGGCTTGATCCTGTGGAGCCCATCGATGCGTCTAAGAAGACCCATTTCACGAAAAAATAGGTTTCGGGATGCCTAGAATCTTGTACGGGCTTGCACTGAGTCCATCTCATGTGAGTCCTGCCTGCAGTATCACTACGATAAGCAGTGCACTCGTCCCCTCTGTCACACTTCGTCAATGCCATCGCCGTGACTGTCGTGAAAATACTTAAGAGTACATCTGATCGAGACGCTGCTGATCGTAAAAGAACTTTACCATCACGAAAGTCGCGAAATTTGCGTGCTGGCTGTTTAATTATGATGCGCAAACCACTCTCTCACCGGAGTTCATAAGATTTATAAGCAGTTCAGCACGAGGGCCTTGATTTAAGCTATACTACTTTGCAAGGGTATTTTCAGTATTTGCTCCAGTCCCCTAGCCACCCTCCTTTGGTCATTTTAATCCTGCCTCACTTACAAGCCTGTACGTGGCATCGCCCACTTTTAGATAACGACAAAAATGGACAATTTCGATGACGTGAATGTCATTTACATCGAGTTGTATGGGTCTTTCGATTTGCCGTGAACAGTTGCTTCGACTTGTAAAAGACTTTGGCCTTCTGTAGTTGTACACACGAAATGGCTAGTGATACAGCTAGGTGCTGCTGACAGCGTAGGACAGTTGTAGATGGCAGATTGCTTGTCACCTGTAGAGAGTTATGGCTCGACGTGATAAAATAATGAAGACCATATGCACTTGTTGGTCCCTATTTCCTATTGTACTACGTCTGGGTCCGTATTGCCGGAGGGAGTGACCGATGGAGCCTGGCCAGCCAACCAAGCCTTCTGACGTAGTCCATGGCTGAAACATCATCCTGAGGGATGACTTTCCCAGCTGCTGGCTTCGTGCAGAGGACCAGTCAAGCGCCTCCTCTAAATACAATGCCCTGTGTTTACTTATATACTGTAGAAGGCGCCATCAAGCAAAACCAATGCCTACAGTACACGGGACGTCTTAATCTTTTGTGCTCAAAATAATTTTACGGTATTTTGAACAAGTGATCTTTCAGAGGATGGAAACCGGTACAAAAGTCTCGAATTTGGTTACTATATATGAGGTATATTTTACGAAAAACCTTAAAATCAGTGGCTGCTTGTCTCAAAAATGGACATCAAAATTTTCCCCTTCACTTATAAGCCGCATATGATCCTTTTTTCTAAATTTTTGCGGGCCGAAACCCTTTTTGCCTATAGCCGGTCAGCAGTCAAACCATATAAGCAGGGCTGTGCGGGGACCGGCACGCACAGCAGCGTCCCTCTGCGTGTCTCAACTCATTGTCAGAGCACCTCTTGGGTACCGGGTGAGTCACCCACGGCCTGGCGTGCAAGGTCAGCGAGGGTTTGTGGTTCGCAAACCGACCTCCATCACCGGGGATCGAGCCCGGGACGAGTCCAGCCACTCGCACCCAAGCAATACATACAGCGAATGCTGAAGCGCTGCACCACCGCGGCCGCTGTCGCATCTGATCCTTGTGTTACTGTATAATCCAGAGCCTAAAAGGATGAATGCGGCACGCAACCTTCGCACACATCATCAATCAATCCTTGACTTTGCCTCTTCCCTATCCAAGGTTTTACGCGGCGTGTTCAATCTCAAGATCTTACATCCATCACGAGAACACGCAGGTATCCTACGTCTGTATTCATTCTCTCTTCGCTTCATAATGATTCTCGCACTGTGCTCCTGAGCAAAGTTTTTTCTAGCAAATTTTACTGTACTGTTCTCAGACGAGCCTAAAGTGGAAGGTTGTCCAAACTGACTGTGAGAGAATGCACCCTGTCGAGGCCGTGTCCGCGTCATTGCAGCTTGAACATCACAGTCCTGCTTCCAGCTGTTCTTACAGCATGGTGTATGCCAGGCCTGGATCATAGAAAAATGTGAATGCGCATTCCAGCTGCCAAAGAAACCATGCCGAAGCGAGCCTAGCGACTGGTGAACAACGAAGCTGAGCGCTATGAACTCGGGTATAATGGTTGATACTGCTCATGTTCTAGAATAGACGCCCTACATTCTCAAATCATGAATACAATATGGCCTCTCGCTATTGTTTTTTAGCCTTTTTTGTTATTTCGCTTTTAGAGGGAATATTTGAGATTTTTCTGGTCTGCGCAAGGGGGATCCAATACCTGATCTTCTTAGTAGGCACTGCTCTCGACAGACCAGCCAACCAGACGCACAATTCTAAAAAAAAATTTTCGCCAGTCTCTTTTAAAAATTTTTGTGGGCCGAACCCCGTTTTACCTCTAGCAAGCGAGCAGTCAAAACTTCTAAGCAAGGCTGTGCAGCACATGGCACCTTCCAACAGCACACAGCACCTTCCCTGTGCGCGTATCCGCTAACTAGAAGCACCTCCACGCGAGGGCATCCTGGACTGGACACCGACTTCTTTGAACGATGGCGGGCGGGCTATGAACCCTGTCGGTGTTCGATGGCCGAGACTGCCTTCTTTCATCTGTATGGTCATCTTCATTTCTTCCGCCTCACCAATGTCATCTGGTGGATCAAGGGTCACATTCCACAAAATGAATTACCCAACCGCAAGTCGAACACTCGCGTGCGCACTGAACCTGAGAGGCAGACACTCCTAGCCCGCTAGATCACAAGCTGAATCTTCACTTGACCCTCGTGCTGCTGATATCGTTTCCTTATCGATCATGGTTGTGTTTTGCAGTAACCGAGTAGACCAGCCGTTCTAGCCACTGTGTGCATTGGCTAGTCGAAAAGGTTTTCGTCTGTCGCAGACATCTCTTAAAATAATTCGAATGTCGCCTCCTTATGTTTATGCTCTGCAAGGAGAAGTTTCAAACAAGCGTGATAACGCAGTTCTAGGAAGCACTTGTCGTGCCAGCATATATCGGTACTTCCAGGGTTCGGATTCTCCACCGTTCACGAATAAGGCTCCCTCTAATCGCCTTCAAATAGTCCCGTTTATCCTGCATTTGTAACAGTAACTGTAGCCGTCAGGCGTAGGAGAGAATGCGGCCGAGGGAAGAAAACCTCATCCTGGACCGGCGGCTGAAACATCAGCGTGATGGGTTGACGCATCCAGGGAGATCGATACTCTCCCATACTCGCCATGGCCTGCAGGCGCCAGGGCCAGGGTTACACATTCAATAGATGTATTTTGTTGCACGCGAAGACTGGTTCTGGTCGGCCAAACTCGTCAAGAAAACGGATGAGAAAAGAAACTTTTCGAGCTGGCTTTTCTCGAGCCACAGCTTCTCATGGTGCGAATTTTTTCGGAGGAAGTCTGGCTTGCAATTCAAATTAAAAATTGCATTTTTAGTTGTTGTCATCTGACAAAAATTTGATCTTTCCCGCTTCGAAATCTAAAAGTTTTGCAAGGATATAAATTATTGTTTTATCGACCAATAATTACCCAATCGGTTGGAGCTGCGTAAGTGGTATCATATTGTGTCAGTTCATTCCTCACGCCGTTAAGGCGAAACGGATTACGTGGCGGGCACGGCCTCTGTGCGAACATAGTGCTTGTACTTGGTGATGCGTTTCAGATTTCTTAGTGGAGTGCGGTCGGCAATTTCTTAAGTCAAGCAAGGGCAAGCTGTGGAAATGTTTATGGTATTGTTTGGTCGATACTCGTGACGTGGACTCGTTCGGTTGTACTGGTGATTGGCTGCAAACATGTGCAGAGCTTCTTGCCTGCTTTTGCTGCCCAGTGACATTTATGGTTGATTGCTTACCTCAGTATTTTGTGCGACGCGTGTATGTTTTTTGTGTAATAAGTTTAAGCAATGCACTCCAGGCTGATCGCTCGATTTGTGCGTTGGAAGCCAGTTTTTTTTTCTGATCGCGCTCTGAGGCTGATTGTTTCTTTGTGGACCTAAACCAGTTACGCGTGAAGTGAATTCAGCTTGCTGGCTCACTGTAGTTGCTAAGCTGAGGTTGTGCATCGTATTTGATGCGTGCACTCCTCGCTTGGCGCTTTGAAGCCTAGCCAGGATCATCAGGGTTGGAGCAGACTTGAGGAAAATACGTGCACAGCACACCTGTACTTTGGAAAATGCCGTCTAAGGACTATGTCAGAGGGAAAAAGCGTGCCAGATATGGCGAGTGCTTCATCCTGACAAATATGACGCCTCTTGGAAGCGATAGGAGGAGAGAAATAAATCACGGGTGAAAGATGCACAGCACGACTGGAATAAACGGAATCCTGGGTGCGTGCGAGCATCGCGTGAAAAGTGGGAAGAGGCGAACCCCAAGATCAGGGAAGTGTCCGGGAAACGGTAGAACCAGAAACATTTGGAGACAAATAAGCAGCTAAACTGGCCTCGGAGAAAAAACAATCAGGAATAGGCAAATTGAGGAAAAAGTTCTAGGAGCTGAAAAATGCCGAAAAGAGAGAAGCGATAAGAAAACACGCGAGTAGAAGTAATATCTATGCATACAGCTAAGTCATCAATCACGTCAAACCATATTTCTGTGCAGGCATAGGAGGGTTACCATTTAAGACTGTCCTCTATAATCCCTTGTAATACTATCCATTTCTTCTGTGCTATACACTGCATCAACAAAAGTCAAAGCTGTCTGCTCTTTAGGGTGTTATATATTGTAGTTTGAGAGTGCGATAGATCTGCTCCGCTCTCGTACCAACCGGTTGGGGCTGATCTTACAAGGGTGCCTGCAAGAGCTCTGTGCAATGATAAACTAGGCTGGCTGCTGGTCTAATGCATTTAGTCCTGAGATGCCTACGCTGGCGAGAGGTTCCACTGTCGATGACACAGTCAACACCACAGGATCCTTTACAAAGCACAACAAGGCACGGCGATGTCTTAACAGTCCTAGATATTACACCCAGCCGAATTGGCAGACAAATAGTACCTGCCCTGGAGTCAACTCCTGAACACTTCCAGTATGAACCAAAGGAAACGCCGACCTCAGAGGCCCTTTGAGAGTGGTCTAATCGAAGTTCCTGGCTGCCGCCTGGCTCGCCCCACACACAATTCCGCCAATAGGGTGGACCACATGGAGGGGTGGCTTCCCCTCCGAAGGGAGAGCGCTAATCTCACCGAGGAGCCTGTTCTTATACATACTGCCCTGGCTCCTCCCTGCCGAGCCAACTGCCCGAGCCACACCCCCAAGAATTCCAAGCGCCCCCAAGCGGCAGTGGTCACAACAAGGGCAATTCGAAGGAGCCGTACAATTCAATGCAAATGACATTCAAAATTATGATTGCAAAATTCGAAATGCAAATGCGCTGGCATTTTGACTCAATCACTGATCGACCAAATATGGGCTATCTTTCTGTGCGCTCCATATCCTTATTTCGGCACTAGGAAGAAGCTATATGAACTAAAACAAACAAAATCGCTGGTAATACAGTATTTTCTAATTGAAGTCGCATTGTGGCGTCATGCCGCAAATTTTTGGGACAGTTAACAGTGCAAAAATTTGTCCCAATTTGTCGCGCAAGAATCCCGCCTACACGAGTAAAATTGAATAAAACCTGCAGATCACTAAGAGTGCGCGACTCTTACTGTAGAGCCTGATGGTTCTCGAAGTTTTGCTACTTCCTGTTCACGGAAAGCAAGCAAATTGTTACTTGTTATCTCAATTCGCATGCCAAAGTCACCGTTGCCTAAAGGTCGTTTTTCACCTGTTTCTATTAAATTTATTCAAAAACCAATGCCTGATATTCCCGACTCGTTTATGACCCCATCATTGAACAAAATTCAATCAGCCTTGGACAATCAAGACACGATCGCTGGAGATGGAAACGATCGAAACGCAGTGCCGTTAACTAACGGCATCGATCACGATGTTCCGATGGAAGGAGGAGAAGGCGGGGATTACGAAGAAGGCTCGGGCGCCACTTTGAAAACGGCTGTTCCAGATAGCCACTATTATCACGTTAAAAGCTTGAAGACTGATTTTTACGAAAAAGTAAGCTTAGACGTGCCATTTTTTGCCGCGGTGTTGCTGTTTTATCCAAGTTTTTTAGCAAAATGGGGATGTTGTCGTTCGTGTACAACCGAGACCTTCAGATCCGAATACGGTCAGTGTTTACTTTGCCAAGGATCATTTCGAGATCATATTTCGCACAAGGTAAGCTGGTTTCATTATGGGCAAGTTTCTCTCGAAGTTACACCTGATCGTGAGTGATCTGACCGACGCTAATTATCCTTAGTCTTGTATGTACATAGTCTGAAGGAAAGGCAAGTTGCGACTAGTCGATACGATTGTTTTCGTCTGAAATTCAAGGAAAATGGACGCAACGATTTCTACATTCATGTTCTCCGTTTCAGAGACTCGAAATTTCTGCTGGCTCATGAAGGTAGCAATGAAGACACCCGTTTCCTATGGCGATGCCATCTTGTCGATGCCATTCAACCGGAGCAATGCAAAGTCCGCGTTCAAAGTTTGGTTGAAATAACATTGCGAAAAGAGAATCCGAGCAAAAAGTGGTCATCGCTTTCTTCTGTCAAAGCGCCCGATCAGCCTGTTTTAGCACAATCAAGTTTCGATGCATCAGTTCCGTCCGTGCCGGCCAGGCCGTTCGCTCCGCCCGCCCCACCCCCGGTACAAGAGCAGACACCGATGATTGACGTATCTGCGCCATCGGAACCGCCTTTGTTCAAGTCAGTGTGCAAAGTTCCGCCCTACAACGAATTGGGTCAAGTGGTCAGCCCCGGCTATACTGGTCTTCGAAATTTTGGCAATACCTGCTTTATGAATGCTGCTCTGCAAGCCTTGGTAAATACGAGAGAATTTCGAGATTATTTTTTGGGCAATCATTATTTGCGAGATATCAGTCGGACAAATCCACTCGGTTTCAAAGGACGTCTAGCCGAAGCTTTTGGTCAATTTGTGAGTGAAATGTGGAGCGGCATGACCCGATATTTTGAACCGTGCTTGCTAAAGGTAAGTTACTCTTTTTGCAATTGAAATCGATTTTAGAAATGGTTTTTTTTAGGAGCTTGTCGGATTGAAAGCATCTCAGTTCGCCAATTTTGCCCAACACGATGCTCAAGAGTTTTTGTCGTTCCTTTTGGACGGACTGCACGAAGACTTGAATCGTGTTGGTGACAATAAACCATTGACGCCTACTGTCGAATCCGATGGGCGTCCGGACTCGGTGAGTGCGTACTAGGTTATCTCAAATCCACGCACGACACATGGTTCCTTGGAGGTTGTGGCGGACGAAGCGTGGCGATATCATCTGCTGCGCAACGACTCGATAGTGGTGGATCTGTTCCACGGCCAGTTAAAGTCTCGTTTGTACTGCCCGGTTTGTGAACATACTTCGATCACGTTCGATCCATTTGTTTATTTGCCTGTCCCGTTCCCGAAATCGCGTCGACTGTTAACTTTCTATTTTTGGAGCGTTGATCCTTACGCGAAGCCTGTTAAAGTAAGATGCTACTAGGTTTTTGCGATGGCTGGATGGATTCTAGGACAGAATTCTTTTCAGTACACGCTATCGTTTGTGGAAGACGATACTCGGATCGGGGACGTGTTTAATCGTATCGGTGCAATATTCAATGTTAAACCGACTCAATTACGTATGATTGAAGTATTCCGTCAGAAGGTGTTCAAGCGCTATACCGTCGACGATCGATTGACTTTAATTCGTGCCAGTGACGTCATATTTGTGTAAGTTCTTGAAGCTGTTTCTTTAATTTGAACAGCAATTGATGTCTCTTTCCTTCAGGTTTCAAGTCCACGATGCGGAAGAGGCCGGTGAAGAGGTGGTTGAACTGACGGTGGTACAACGTCAGCTGCATCCTCGTATTCCGGTCTCTCATCATTGCGCTGGGTGCAACAAGGAATCGCAAGAACTGAGGGCGTGCACGAAATGTCGAACGGCAGCTTATTGCGATGTGTAAGTACCATTTGGGGATATCAGATTTATGCTTGTTTAATCTTTCCGTTTTTAGCACATGTCAGAAAAATGATTGGCAAACTCACCGCGCTCGTTGTCGTCCCCCATCGCCGGAATTGGTGGGGCAGCCATTTCTGATCTCGTTGGCAACATCGATCCTGACATTTCGACATTTGGCACAAGCATTGGAAGCTCGAGCTAGGCACACTGTGGATGTGTTTCAAACGCCTGTGGCCGGTTCGGACAATGAATTGATCGCAATGGGGGATGAGCTGCCGGCACCAGTGAATGATGGGCAAGTGACGGAGGACGGCACGAATTCGGTGGCGGACAATTCTGGTGGACGACCTGCGAAACGAATCCGCGTAGTTTTCGGTGAGCCTAATCAAGAACCTCGATGCAGGGATTTGTTTCAATTGGCGTTAACGAATGAAGATGGCGAGTATGTTATGGTGGGTGGGAAGGAAAAACGATTCAATATGGTCGAAAGTGATCAACCATTCGCAATCGATCAAGGCGCCTGCGTCGCGCTCGATTGGCTCAATAAGAAGGGCAAGAATATGGACCATCTGGTTGTTCTGACTAAAGACGAATTGGAATGTGTCGAAGAGACGTCGGCTATGGGCAATGCCACTTCTTCGGGTAAGTGGTATTATCATTGCTCTTGACTTGATAGAACCGATTGCTTATTTTAGGTGACAGGTCGTTGCATTTGTCTCAATTATTCGAGCATTTCACAGAAACTGAAACACTGAGCGCCGAGGACGCGTGGTATTGTAGTCGTTGCCGCGAGCATAGGCAGGCGAAGAAGACTTTGCAACTGTGGCGTCTGCCGTCCATGTTGATCGTACAATTGAAACGGTTCGTGTACACGTCGAATATATTTCGGAACAAAATCGATAAGAATGTGATTTATCCGATAAGGTAATTTTGGAGTCCCATGTGATTCCTACAGAACCAGGCAAAGGGTATCAGTGGCAAGTTACCAGTGCATGGGAAGGTGGCTAGGGATGTCCATGCTTTTAGTGCGGCTGAGGACTCGCGCCCTTCCTAGAATGCATCATCCAGACGAGCGCAGGGTCTGGCATAGGCAGGTCTGTTTACACAGATGTCTTTGCCAGGCCGGATTTCCTGGTGGCAAACGGAGGGAAGTGCATATTTTCTTGCATTGTTTTCAGGGATTTCGATGTTGGACCGTACATGCCCGAAGGAGCTGCCGATGGAGAGAAGACCATCTACGACCTGTACGCCGTGGTGTGCCATTCGGGCACTTCGTTCTTCGGCCATTATACCGGATTTGCTCGTTTGGCTGAACAAGGAGACTCGACGAAAAGCGATGTTGGTAAGAGACTCTGGTTGCTCAGGGGTTTTCCAGTAAAAAGTGGGGAATCGATTCCCCACTTTTTGGACTGTTATACACGTTGTCAGAAATTCCAGGGGCGGATAGTGAGTTCCATTACTTGTGTTTAGAATGGCGGGCTTTCGACGACACTAATGTGACGCGTGTGCAACGTGAGAGTCAAGTGGTCGATCCTGACGCGTACTTTTTGTTTTATAAACGACGCGACGATGCCTCGATGGATATTTTGGGTAGGTACAGGGAGACAAATGTGGATATTCTTTGAGAAAATTTTGAAATGATGAATTTTGTAGATAAGTTTAATTGAACAAAATACTCGTGCGCTCTTGGCTGATATTTGGTTGCTCATGGTTTAACTAATTTTTGTGCAAAAAATCTTTGTTCATCCATATTCTTTTCCTCATCTTCCCAAAAACAATTGTTAGCACGAACGCATTTAGTAAATTTCACACAGGAAAAATCCAACTCATTCCGCTGCCGCGCCTGTCTATAAGACAGACAGACCGATGGCTGGCGTGTAGACACAAACAAGAGACGTATGTACACACAGCAGCCAGACATCTCCACATTGTAGCGACAAAACAAACCAATAGCCCAGGTGCAAATCAATTCTACAATCATTAGAAACATTGTTCCAATCACGCCATTTTATAGCATATTCAAACGAAACCCGACATTTTCTTTTCAGAAAAACTATTCAAACAAAATGTCAGACCAGCAAGTCACCTAATCATTTGAAAATAAATCTAGTTTTAGGAAAAAAAGGAAAACGATACATCGATTTGTAAGCTCGCATTTTGCGGCGGACATGGCGAAGGTACAAGAAATGATTTTCGGTCACTATCGAGTGCCGTCATCGAAACACAAAATGCACAGGCATGGATGAGTAGCGAGATGAAATCGTCCTTACAAGTATCCATAGTCTCCCACCAATGGTCTAATCACAATCCTACCATTTACCACAAACACAATCTGGCCCTCCGTTAGCAAATGCAAATTCACTCCATGCCACCTACTTCACGATGAATATATTTGAGACGTGGCAGCGGCCGTGTTTGAACTCGCCCCATAACCTGTATTCGAAGTGGACAAAAAATTGAGCGGCACACCACTGCTCACCATCGATGTGGGTGTCGACGAGAGCCGAGGCACCATCTGCTGACCAATCACACTGCCCACACCAGCCGTCGATGTCGGTCCAGCAGTCACGCTCAGTCCACCTGAAACTAGTTTGGTCAGTAGTGTAACCAGGCATGATAGCAAACATCCAGTTAGATGACACTAAATTATTCCTTGTCTTAGAAAACAATATCTTGCATTTTTAACGAAACTGACAATTTCAAGTTACATTTGATCTTGCTCCTTACAAGAACGTAACACAGCGGAAAACCTACATGTGCATTTTTATCCACTTTCTCAAACAATGCGAACATGTCATTTTCTACCGCTAAAATGAAAAGCTTTGGCAAATCCAGCTGACCCCCACCAAAAACCGCCGAGTATTTTTGTGACACTCAAAAATTTACACCAACAAAGTGCCCAAGCCGTGGTTAGGGCACCAATTTCCAAATCTGCCACTCAGTTTGGATTAAATTTGCATAATTTCATGAAGAAACCCGTCTGGCAATCGATCCTCTGCATAGAGCCAACAGCTGGGAGCATCACCCGCCAGGGTGATGTTTCAGCGATAGATTAGGTCGGAAGATTTTGTAAGTACCCACCTGGGTTTTTCGCGTGGTGCTAACCATCAGTCAGTACCCCCAACGACCCCAACGTACTACATTAGTTAATGAAAACTTTTTATTCTATTAACAGAAGTTCATGAGTCGGCGGACCCGACCACGGTCACCCTTTACATAGTGTTCGGCCGAGGTTGGCCACCCTCGAGGAAAAACTCCCGAGGATTGAGGTTCACAAGCAAGATGCAACCAATAAGCTGTTTCTCAGTTTGGACACAATGCGCACAAGTGTGTCTTCTCGTTGCACATGAAAAATTGCGCGATTTTTCTTCTAGCGTATTATTAAATCACTGTGCAGGACTGCTTCGTCCAGATAGCTTGCCTTTTTATTCCTGTGGGTGATTTGTCCCTTGAAAAAGCATGGAAATAGACTTAAACTTGTAGAACACATCACAAAATAAGTCAGGGACTGTTAGAAAAAACCTCGACCCCGACCTTGTGTCGAAAAAGTTGAGCCTCGACCTCGACAAGTCATCCTCGGCCGAACACTACCTTTACAGACCAGGGGCCATATACGCAATGCAACCATCGCATTGTGTGCATTGAATGCATTGCGTGTATGGCTGCATGGACCCGTCAGGGTGATGTTTCAGCGATGGACTAGGTCGGAAGACTTGGCTATCCATCCCGGAGTTTGGGCATGGTGCTGAGGGTCAATCAGTCACTCCCCCTAGTAATAAGGACAAAGAAAGACATATCGCACTCAAATACCAGAGGAGTCCAAACCAAGCCAACACCAGGATCAGAATCTTACAGCTAACTCTAAGCTAATGAATATATGTCGAGTATTTTTCAATTATGCGCTTAAGCTTTTGGAAGCAAAGATCAAAAACCATGAAAGCTGGGCTGCAAGAGAAGAGTACCAGATAACGGACATGATGGCATTCCCTAAGTACCCTGTAATAGCTCGCAATTATTCTGATCCTGAGGTGTGGTTTGCTATACACCAATTTTCCCGCCCTTTCTGACTGTCCGTTTCTTTTACAAAGCCCATGCGAATAAGGGCACCTGCTAACGATGCTTTACACTTTTTTTATAAATTTCTCATCTTAGCGATCAAGGTACATACGCTTTCCATGAGACTGGGGGGATGCAGAGGGACAAAGGCACTTGACAATGTTGAGCAGACCAAGCCCAGAGAGGGATTGCCATCCACCATGCCCATACATGATTACAAGCTCACCTTTAGCCACCGTCGACACATTGAACACGATTGGTCCAGTTATGACAGGAGTCGATGTTACTGCAGCCGATCTTAGCACCCCACCATTGTTGCCAAACGTGAGCTGATGAGCTGGTTGTATTGGCCGAAACTGAGCATGCGCTTGCTGATGTTGAGAAAGATCATCGAGGGCGATTGAAGAATTCGAGCGTCTTGCCAGTCGAGCCTGAGCCACCTGCTTCGTTTGATAGCCCACATTCGTACCGCCGTTAGTGACTGGAACGGCCAATTTCTGCGCCAAGATACTTTGCGATTGTCGATATGGTTGATGAGGTTGAACTTGAATTGGTTCAGTGTGCGTGACAAAGACGGGCAACGATGCGGGATTATTCGTCAACTTGGGTCGTATGACGCGCGCCCCAACCGAGGCCAACGAGTCCAAGGTCGTCGTAGTGGTCGTCACCAACCCGTTTTGAACGATTCCCGTTTGTTGCTGCACTTGTTCACCGCTGCCAGCACTCGTCGTCAGTTTATGCCAACCAGTCAGAACAGCTGGACCATTCACCGAGACCAAGACCACTTGTTGTTGAGGCGGCTGTTGTGGATGCGGCGACGCGGCCTGGGGCGTATGCGACGGCGAAATGACAATCGGCGTCAACTGATGACGAAGCGCCTGCGACGTCGGCGGCTTACGTCGATTCCCATTGTTCGGATGATGCGCGTGCTGAAGTGCTTTCGCTAATTGTTGCCTCGCATGCGCGTGGTTTAACGTCGATGTTGTCGATGGCTTAAACAGGAAAATGTATACCCTGAAGCACATCTAACAAAACAGACACTCACCTTCAGCCCCACATTCGATATGATCGACGCTCCCATGCCAACACTGCTCACCTCCTCCACCTCGACGATAGCTCTAGCATTGTTCCGTATCATTTGCTGCATCCTCGGTTTCTTGGCACCAATATGCGATTCGCTTCCCAACGCGGCCACCAAGGTAGAAGGCATAATACTCGACGACGAGGTTCGCTTGACGGCATTCCTTTTCTGCTGATTCAAAATAGGTTTGACTGGGGTGCTGATTACAGTGGTGGGTGTTGTCTTATATTGATAGGTCGTCTCGCCATTGCACATCAACGATCCTAAATCCAACGCCACTTGACCATTACCACTGTCCAATGCCGCTGCTTTCAATTGATTAATGCTGACTTTCGTGTAACTCTTGTTCGGTATCGACGAAGCTATCGATGGCGCCGTATTGTACTTATCACCGGACATCAATACGGGACTGGCGGGATAGTAATCCGTATTCCCATTCTTGACGGCACTCGTCACACGAACCATACGATTACTACCACCCGGTTGATGCAATATGGCCACGTGCGATGCCTGTTTTTGACCATTATGAAATGGGCGGCGCTTCGGATTAACGCCATTATTGAGCATACAATTGTTCGTCACGTCCGTTTCCATCATTTTCGCTCGATCTCCAAACCCGTTTGGCAACTGATATTTTGTCGAATTTTGTCTCGCCAAAATTAACTCCTCTTCACCGCTTTCTGAATTGAAAATCCTACGGCACGCTTGTCGAATCGATTGAGTCGAACGACGAAACGTTGGCCACCTTTTATGATTGTAGACATTGGACAGGCCAAAATAACAAGCGTGATCACCATAATCGGTCTTCGTCTCAGATTCCGGCACAGGTTGAATTTGTTGCGGTGACTGTTTTTGATCATATCGACACACAGCCAATGGTTTCGGGTGTTCGTACACGTGGTTAGCGAATCCACTCGGACTTAATAAAACCGTAGTCGCCGGGATCGACACCACAGTAGCTACAGTTGATATTGATGTTTTGACAGATGACGATGAAGTCGCACCAACAGCAACTGATTCAACGACTCTGGCCGACGAAGTGGATGGGGCCACTAGATGATTCCATCCGTCCGAGATTTTCTCTTCCACTTTCATCATCGGAGAGAGCACCAATGATGATTGTTGCTGCTGTGATAAAAGTTGTTGTTCCTGATACAATTTCTCCGATGGCGTAACTTCAATTCCAGTATTGGCTGGACGAAGGCGACTCCTGACAACTGTACTGGAAACTTGAGTCTGAACTGGCGCTGATGATGTTGCAACAGAAAATGGTTTCTTTCGCTCCCTGGTCTGTACGGTCGATGTTAAAGTCGCTGATGAAACTGATGTATGGTTGACGTTTGATTTTGCTCTTCTAAATGTCAGTTTCAATGGGCGATCATCGGAATGAGGAGCCACAACGACGTAATTGTCCGCTGCCGAACCTATGGTCTCGTTCGAGGGTATTGTAGAACCAGATAATGACTTTGCAGTCGCCTTCCTAACATCCTTCGACAGTCCTTTCTCGATTGGATCAGTATCAACGGCAGCGTGAGCAAACGAAATCGATTCGGCATTTGAGCATGTCACGGGCGTTTCGACTGTTGTCGACGATGTTGAAGGAAATGATGGAGATATCACAGAAGCGACTGGCGTGGTTGGTTCTGGCGATTTCAAACCGATATTATGCCTCGAATCTACAATAGCACGATCCCTGGATTAGTGGTGCGAGGGCGACCCTCGATTGCCCACAATACTTACGCATATGAGCCCGATGAGCAACCGGTTTCACCGCCATTCCGCACAATTTACACTTGACAACAACAAATTCGTCCCGAGATGGACAATATCCATAAAGGGGATATTCTAAAATGCGCAACATATAGTCACATACTACATGCATACACGGCTATAAAACATACTGGCGTGAGGTAAAACGGCCAACTTTTTCTGTTCTTTGGTCTTGGCCCCGCATTCTTCATTACCGGTATCACAGCCAGATTTGGAGCGTTCTAAAAGATAAGACTCAAATATGCCAAAAATCACGGAACGTAAGGAGCAGGGAGCATATGCAAGAGTAGCCTAAAGTATAAGTCGTACCAAAGAACTCGCGCAGAGACGACCAAGGTCGATGAAGAAATCGACGCCGGGCTTCATCGTCATCCATGCAAGAATTTAAATCATCATTTCGTTTCTCATCGACGAACATTTTTGCAGTATTTATTGCCGTTGCGAGCATATCGTCATCCGATTCCATTCTTTTCGTATTAGCCGACAGCATAATCGTCCCCAAGCAATGCTCAACGTCTCTAACTTCACGCATTCTGTGATCCCTTAATAAATTTTCAGGCCGTTCCACAATTTCTTTTTCGTAATTTCCTAACTCTTTTTCTCCAGAATTTTTTGAACATAACTGTGCCGAACTAACGGATGCTGAAGAAATGTGAACAGAGGTCTCTCGCACAATGTCGGGAGACCACGACGACATCGGCCCAGCCAATTTGCAAATGGGCCCCTAGAAAGCAAATACAAACATTCTGTTCGGACAGGAACTAAACAAAAGACCATGTTTATATTTAGCCCTTCCCCAATTGTAAATATGCAAATGACCCCTCAATGCATAAAAAATCACTTTCTCACAAGGCCAGGTCAGGTAGGGCTATGCTTGCTCCGCTGCACGCCTAGCGCGTGGTCCATGGAAATCGGGCGCGCACACAGATCCAGTATCGTGGAAATCAGGTCAAAGTGCAATAAGAAACCTGAATTGCGATGAGAAGATAAAAGAGCGGGAAGATTTGAATTTGGAATCAAATAAAATCGTAAAACTGTCAATTTTTATCCCTCGCTGGTGCGAGTAATCGAACTTTTCATACATTAAAATGACATTATTTCGCAATCACACATTTACAATTATCCTCGACAAAAAAACCTTATTTTTCTCTGCAACAGTCACTCTTTTTCTGTCCTGCTGGATCATTTCGAATGGCATGGCCATAAGCCAGTCAAACGGATTGTGGCCATTTCACTGATGCCGCGATAATGAGCCATGGCTGCAGCCACGACGCACAAATGAAACAATTGATGACTTTGCCACTAAAATAGGAAAGGGTAGAGCCACATTCTGATTGGTCAGATTAAATTTAACCACGCCCTCTTAGTCTGCGTAGTTCTCACCCGTTAACTGTGCATTATTGACTTACCCAAATGTCGCATTTGCCAGGGAAAAATCGTTCTGGTATTTGACCAGCGTAGAGTATGGCGCCGAATACGTACAGGCAGCCCATGATGATCAACCACTTGGACGTGGTGTGGTAGCCGAAGACGACGACGAAATGTATGAATGGTACGACACCGAACAAACCCAAGGCTGCGAACACGCTGGTGCGCAAAACACGGTATTCAGGACGCGTGAACTTGTCCCACAACGTCATGACCAAGGCGATACAACCCAGCCCGATGATGATGATCATGTACAGGATCTTGGGCTGACGTCGGCAGTAGAAACCGTAATGCAACCATGGCACGAAGGAGCCAATGATCAGCAACAGGATTCCCACGTAGTCCAGCCTAAAATTCAAGTCCATGAGTGATCAATCGATTAATTATCGATCGATCGATCTTTAAATTAATATATTTATTGAAGCCTTAGTCATTATTTTGAGTACACGTGTCCACGATGCTGTGCGGTGGGTCGGAGTGATTTAGCCATCCTGCATTGCTTGGCTCTCCAGGTTCAATTCTTGGTAGCGGAGGTAGATTTGGAAAGACCCTAAACCCTCGCGACCCTACAGAAACGCAGACAGAGTTTGAGGGGTCACTACTAGTGCCTCCTATGGCCGGGCTCCACTCAAAGTGGCGGATTCAGAAAATCTCGTCGCTGCAATTGCTCGATCAGTCATTGATCCTTATGATAAATCGATTGATCGATAATCAGAGGTTTGAGTCACAAAAGATCAGAAAAATTGCAGGTGAATCGTCAATCATTGATTTGATATATCGATCATCAATCGTCTTGCGGATCGATCGATCGATCAACAAACGTTTCAGATCGATCACAGATAAATCGATCGTAGAATATTAACCGAAAACCCGTTTACTGCAGATCAATCGATCAGAGATGGAGGATTGCCCGTGGAACAACTCACTTGTTGAAGAAGAGTCCCACCCGTTCTGAATGGCAATTGACCGTGTGAAAGAACGACGACAGGGCCAAACAGGAGATGATACCGAAGAAGAATGGGAAAAATACCAATTTTTCTTCCCATTCTATATCGTTGTTTGGATGGAGGAAGTAGATGGCTGCCAAGGCAATGAAGACCAGGCATCCGAGCATGTGCGTCCAAATGTTGACCGTCTCCGTATGCAGGTGGAAAATGGACTCGAAACAATGCCGAAATGATGGTATGGGCGCCCGGTGACGAAAATGCAAGTACTCGTTGTCTCTCAACCAGTCGGGTAGGTAGCAAAAGTGCCAATTCATTCTATCGAATACCTGCAAGCGGGCTAACTTAGTTGTAACAAGGGCCAGTGATAGGGGATCCTCGTCAGGTAACAGTCAAAGGGCTACTTCCAACAAAACTCACCTTATGAGCAAAATTTTCCATCTTTTGCTTTGCGAAACCGAATGACGGAAAATGATAACACGCCTGTCCCAATGGCACGGCTTTATCAGGGACAGCGAGCAGTTCTTTCTTCTCTCCGTCCTCGACGCCTTCGACGACCTCGGCAGAACTGATTTGCTTGGTTACTTCGAATATGCAATTCCCATCGACCAACACCTCAACTTTGATTTCTCCTTCGACATTAGCTTGATCAGAATCCACCTCGACATCGACTGTAATGGGCGATTTCGTCTCCATCTTATCCATAGATCTGATCCAGAGAGAGATGTACACAGAGGCCCTGCCCAGATGAGCACTGACTACGAATTACTGCACTGTACGCCACTGCACTGTACTGTAGAAGGCAACGTAAAGTTACCTAGATGGGTGCATTAGTCATTGAACCCCCAGCAGATTCAGAGAACAGTACGCTCAAACTGTAACAGGGTGGCTGGCAGAAGGAATAAAGTAGTCGATAAACGTTGGTGTATGAAACAAGACCATGCTTCGGGCGGGACCTCTGTCGATATCCGCTGTCACCTTGGAGACACTCATCGTCAGGTTCTAAGGGAGACAGGTATGCTTCTTCTGAAACCAAACTTGGAGCAAGCCTCAGGAAGAGGCGCCATCACACAAGCATATTCTGAGAGCCTGGTATTGCTCTGCAGAGCAGAATTCGCAGGTTTCTTGCACACAATTGATTCTATGCAAGGACTAAATGCAATATCTGGTGTTCAACCCAGTAACTGTACTGCGCACCGCTTGGGTACAACCGTCATTTGCATATTATGTTATGTTTTACACCTACAAAGAACATGCCGCCGCCCCCTCTACTCGCGCTCAAGCCCACTCTTTCGCGCACCCATATGACCCGAGACGACAGACGAGGGCGACGACGAGCATCAAGTCTTGCTATTATAGGTGCGGCTAAATATCATCAGGTTAGTAGAGATCGATTATCCACTCACTAGCAATATAGCCCGCGAAGCCGTGGGTTGCAGTTTAAAGGAGAGATTCGTACAGCGCACAGTGTAGGAACAGTAGGCACCATCATGCAGTCATCATGTCTTACTTACTTTATCCATAGCCAAGCGCTATACAGCGCACTCGAGGGCTGAGGAACACATAATTGGCAACACCATCATCCACCATGCCGCCATCAACATTATGACCAATGTCGTGACCTACCCTGCCATGCCCATGTGTGTTCGTTCGCAGTCAGGGCTCTCTCTGCCTCATCATACGTTGAAGGCGCCCGGTCTGATCGTGGGTATTGAAGTCTCCTATCGGACTGCGCTGGCCTGGTGTGACCGAGTGGTCACAAGGGGGTTTGAGCGACTTTTTGTTTGACTGTGGTTTGAACTTATCACTGTGCGAATTCGCCACGACACCAGTCTTATTTTCCAACGCACTGAAAACTGGAACTGCTATGTTGCTACATATCTACTGTAGGTAGTGCTGTAAACGGGAAACAATTTCAACAGCAAACAAGCCACTCAAAAAAGCGCAAAACAGCAGAGATACCAACTTTCATTATGCAAGCGTTAGGGACAAACTGGAAACAGTGGGCCAAGGTATTGATTTAGTCAGTGATTGGCTACTTTACAATGGATGGATGGCCTGCTGGGTTAATTGTACGACCATACGATCACCTGGTTCTCGTAAACCACGGTCTATTCTGTTTGTTTCACGCTCCCAAGACAGATCAATTTGTCCAAGCAATCTGCTAGCGAACACAACCAATCAAAGCAAGGTTACTTACATAGATTTGTATAGGGCCCAACTTTGTGCTAAGCGATTTGTACCTGAAGATCAATTTCTTACTGTGCGTGTTCATTTCCGCTCGTCCTTTTCTCGTCGGTGCCTCATCGTTTTTTTGTCCGTGTGTTCCTATTGTTAGTCCTAAAAGCGTTATTGCGGTTATACGAACGGATGAAACGTTTGTTGTAAGCTCATCGACAGAATAGGAGGAATCTCGATCGATTTGTATGACCCCTATTTAGCGCTGTTTACCGGTCACGCAAGTCGCAAGCATGCTTGGTGACGGAAGCAGACCATCGAGTAACGACGATGACTCCAAGTTCCATTTGGCCACATTTGATCCGTATGATTATGGAAGGTAAGACTTGACTTTACAACAAAAATATATACCTCCTTTTTTTTGTTGAATTTGTGGTGGAAATATTCCTTGCTTTTGGGCAGGTTATGTGGGACGTGTGTTGGCCCCCTGTATAAACTTGTGAGAGGTTCTTGTACCTATAGGGTGACGTAGGTGTTAGGCCGTGACTAAATTTTCTGTTTGTAAACATGTAGACGCGAATAGCTTTAAAGCCGAAAAATATTGGCAACAGTTGTTAGGTAACGAAGACAGGCGTAAACTCACGAATTTCAAGCGTATTTTTCGGCACCATCAGCATCCGAATCTAAGGGGTGTAGCCCCCGTGACCCCCTCTATGCTAGACAAATTGTCAATTTTGTAATGTTGAAATTTTGAAAAACGGTTCTTACCCCCCTCTAGACAAGCCAAAAATTTGTGACCTCCCTATGGGAAGCTAAGGAAATCCCTCCCCCTCCCCCTATCCTCGATGAGCCAAAAATTGGTGAGCCCCACCGCAATCCTGACCCAGCCGCGACTTTTGGCGCGGCAGGGTCAGGACCAAGGGTGCAAGTATACAGGGTCAAGCTATAAAGCAAGAGTCACATTCTCGAAGTAAAGAAAGCGAACAGAGGCTGCTCTGTAACTTTATAGGAGTCAGCTCTCTGATAATCAAATATTTTTAAATTTGCCGCGCCCACTGATGCTCAGGTGCAAGAATCTTATGACAGCCGGGAGGTAAACCTGGCTAGCGCAGTGAGAGGTTTGCGCGTAATGCCTCTCATTGAGTTTCGCTTGCGCGGAATAACCGATACTCAAGGAGCTGCAACAACATTATCACAGAGGACTGAACTCCAGTGCCAGCCAGAATGTCAGACTTCAAACTTGTGCCCCTGCCAGAGAACGGGGACGCTGCAACCAGCGTGAGACCTTCTCTGTCGATTGAATATTGCTCTCTCTAAACCGTTTGCGCAAGCAACGGAATGCAGTACGATCACAGGGCTCAGGCTGAGTAGGGTTGGTGCCGGTTTAAAAACCTTAAAAACAGTTTGAAAACTGTGCAAAAATCAGGGAAAAGGAGAGTCTTTGAGCCGAAATCAGCAAAAACTGAAAAATTGCATTCCAGGGTTCAAGTCGTGAAAATTCAGAGAATAATTTTGATTTTTGTCTAGAAAACATGTAAAAATCAGGGGAAAAAATAATTTTCCAGGGAAAACTTAGAGGTTGCATTTCGAGGTTTCAAACTGGGAAATTAAGAAGATTTTAATTTTTGCCTGGGGCTTGGAAAAATCATCTTACGCGCCGTGTGTGAACCTTATTCATGAAACAAGTTTATTACGCATTGGTAAAAAATTGTGTTTTTGCTTCCTGGACCCCCCTTTTAAGGCCCCAAAAACTTTTTGACCCCCCTGGCCGAGCGCTAGGTTTCGGATGCTGGCACCAATGAACGGAATAGGTTGCTAATCAATAAATATGTTTACAGCTATTATTTCGGTCCAATTGGACGAGAAGCGGCTACGAGTATTTTGCTAAAAGAACATGACGACGGAGTTTTTTTGATACGGGACAGCGACGGAGTTCCGGGTTCTTTTGCGCTTTGCGTCAGGTATGTCCTTCACCGTCACATTGGACAGTCTTTTCAAATATTGATTATTCTTTTCAGGGAAAGCGGCCGTGACAGTTTGGTCAGTCATTATTTAATCGAAGTAACACAAGACCCATCATCATCGCCTTCAGAAGAGCGAAAAATTTACACGATCGGTCCGCAATCGTTCAGCGATATTCCAAGCTTGCTGAACTTTTATAAAGTTCATTATTTGGAGTCGACTCCGTTGGTCCGTCCGGCACCAAGGCAATCGGTTCGTGTGCGGGCAAAATTTGATTTCACAGCTCCTCAACCTGAAACCGATTTGCCATTTCGGCGCGGCGAGACACTTTGGGTTTTACAAAAGGATGACGAATCTTGGTGGACAGCTCGTAATGCATTGGGACAAACGGGACAAATACCATCCAACTACGTGGAATTGGATCCTGAACCGGAGCAACCCGGTTCAAGCAACGGTGCTGGAATACGCGAAAGGAATAGCAATAATTCAACTAGCGATCGCAGTTCGGGCGGCAGTGGAAGTTCGGCTGATTCTGCTAACGATGGAGGCAATTCCAATCAATCAGCTCAGGTAAGCTCAAATTTTTTTACCTCTGACGAGTGAACTCCTCTGACGAACGAAAACATATATTAGGGCAAACGCTAAAAATGTGGAGGCTTCGCTATTATTTTGCAAAATTTAACTTCTTTTTCATTTCAGAGGCAGTTACCAGCTTACGCAAGGGTTATTCAAGCTCGTATTCCGAATGCCTACGATAAATCGGCTTTACGATTACAAGTGGGTGATCGTATTTTGGTCACTAAAATAAATCCAAGTGGAACGTGGGAAGGAGAATTGAATGGGCGCCGTGGTCACTTTCCTTTCACTTATATCGAATGGATCGATCCACCATCGAACGGTTAATGCAATCGCGAGTATGTGAACTGAAGTATTTTTTTACTTTTTTTGAGCTACTTTTGGTATTTTAAAATCAATATTCAATTTCCTACGCAACGAATCGTAGTTTTACTATTGCGTGTAGTATTCGAGTTTTTGTGCCATTTTGTAATGTGTTTTGTTTCAGCTTTTTTTGTAGCCAGCGAAGTTTTTTCACCTTTCCTTAAGTGCATTTTTAGTGAAGCACGGTGTGGTGTTTGGGTATTCACCTAATTTCTGTCCTAAATTTTTGATTTAAATAAAACATTGTAAGGATAGAAAACGTAAAAATTCTTTGACATGACGACTAAAATTAGAGATTCGTATAGTTAGAGATACAGCAAACATGATTATGCGGGTTAGTGAATACTGCTAATAACTAATATGCGGGAGAGAATACTGAAATCTAAACTTGCTGCGAATGTTTCCCAAGCTTATCACAACACGGGAACCGGGGAAGAAGTCGATGCGCCCGAAGCGATTACCAACTTTTCTTTAGATTCTCTGCGTAGACATTGCGTCTTGGAGGTTCTTCTAATTTTTCTTGTTCCTTCTCTCGTTCAGCTATCTCCTTCTCTTTCTCGGCAATATGCGTCTCTTCATCGACACGTCCAGCATCCAAGGTACCATTTTCGTTAAGAAAACGTTTCCAATCGACGGCTGGAGCTTTTTTTCGTGCTTGAAGAATCAAAAATGAATAATTTCGACCCGGTGGTTGACGAACGTCCACTAAAGTGTCATCGATATCCGATGGAAACTTTCGGATACGTAATTTACTCGTTGATGTTTCGTTGGTATTGTGACGATGTACTTTCGCTTCGAATTCTAGGGAGCTAAAGGTAGAGGACGGAATAAAGAAATGTTTTCACTACTTTTTGGGCATTTTGGAAGAAACGGCTGTGATTAAAAATGAGGGATTTGGCGAGGACGAATGGTAATAATCACAACTCAGATTAGACAGGTCAAATCTGCGAGGAAGCAAAGGCGGCAAAAATGAAAAACACCAAGCTTGACTCGCATTTCTCAATTTCCCCAAAAACAAAACGATTTGGGTTTTACTCTAGCCCCTTCTAGAACCGCTCTTGGGGAAGGGGGGGGAGGGGAGAGTATGAAAGCCAAAAATTCTATTCTTACTTGGCAGTCAATATCCATCGAGTGAATGTAGCATTTGAGACCAAATCTTGCGGATGTGTGCCCTTTTTCACGCGATGTAAGAATTTCGATACGCCTTTTCTCGGTAATAAATCTCGAATTCGAATCGCTAATTCGATATGACTTGAGTCTTCTTTCATAACACTGATACTAGCTTCTTCTAAAACAGATTTTCTTGCGAATTGTTAAAAACATTAGGCTAACTAATTACTCACCAATGTCTCCACTGCCAGCAGCTGCCATTTAGAAGTGGCCTATAACTACAAGGCTTCTATGATCCGCACAATTTCCAATGAATCCTCACAAAACCACGCTTTCGGCCGACCGAAGAAGAGGAAGATTCATTTGTGACTCAGGTCTTATGCAAATATTTGCCCAGCCACTCGAGTGTGTAAGCAGTCAACCGTAACTTGCCTGAGCATCAACTACAGTAAGACATCCTGTTGCTGCCAGCCGAGCAGAGGGGGGGCATCGACATCCGGTCGGGTCTAGTCTGGTCGCCATTATTGTGGTGACAACTCAATTATGGGCGTATATTTGACCCGTTCTGATTCCGTGGTTATTCTTCTTTTGTAGCAACACGAGAAACAGATCATTTGAACGAAATTCGTCAGTCCGAGCTCCTCGGTCGAGCCATACCCAGTTGGTGGGTCGACTGCAATGTTTCCGTTCAGTAAAAAGAAGGAAGTTCTAACAGCTTCGACTCGAAGTGGACGATCGGACGAAACACCAACATCGAGTAAAATGGTTGGACATCAACAAAAAACTCCTGTTTCGCAAGAAGAAATCAAACATTTGGAAGAAACGAAACATCGCTTATTGGGTGCTTTCGGTGGAAAAAAGCGTGAAAAATCACCTTCGCCTCATCAACAGCCGTTATCCCATTCAAGTTCTCCGAGTGTGCAATCGATACGAAATGGAGTGTCCCCTCGGCCCACACCTCCATCGAAACCCCCACGATTAACCGCAGTGCCGTCGGAAGATTGCGATAATTTCCATCCATTGAAAACATTCAATATTCCTGGATTGAATTTGCCCGTGTTAAAGGCAAGCAGAGCGTTTTTTATCTGTTTATGAAAGTCCAGACAGGAATTTCTACATCTAATCGATCGATATTGATCAGTCCTTTTTTCTCTGCTAACCTCGTATCAGTCCGTGTAATCTGGCACCAGCTAGCTAGTTAAGCCGAGCTTTTTTCCAGGGCTCAACGGAAACTGAACGTACGCTAACATTCAACCGACAGCCGAGTGGCGATTACGGGTTCTCCTTGCGTCGAGCCCTGGCTATAGATCGTTTGTCAGATGGCTCGGTTTCTCAACGTACCATCGTTCTTGTTGATCACACGCCGAGGAAACGGTCTCTGACGAATGGTGTCGATACATCTCTGTCGACTCTGATGAACGGAGATCAGTTATTAGCCATCAATGGCCAGGCGGTCGATAAACTATCTCGCGAAGATATCGTAGCCGTTATACGTAAAGTTGAAGGTGACGAGATCCGTTTAAAAGTAAAGCAGGTGAGTAATTTATTGTCTGGAATTATAGGTTGACTTATGCTTATGAGTCAGTTTTATCGCTTCGAGTCTTGACACATCTGTCTGTCATAAAATATACGTGCCAGCAAATATTCCACTCCAATGGCTCCCTTGTTTACATTTTGAGCTAATTGCATTCTGGCACGACATGGCATCCTTGATCTTTCATTGTATTTGTTTGTAAAATGTGTTGTTTTCTCGTTTCAGCTGAATTCCAGATCGGAACGCACGGTTGTTTTCAAAAGACAAGCGAATGGCGAATTTGGATTTTTACTACGTCGATCGCAAGTAGTCGATGTGTACAATGATGGTAGTGAACAACGTCGTGCTATCGTCCTAGCTGAACCATTGCAACAACAACCAAGTCGAGAATTGTTCAATGATGGTGATGCTCAATCGACGAATTCTTCCATGCCTCGTGATCAATTGGTGGCTGTGAATGGTCATCCCATCGAAAAATTATCTCGCGATGAATTGATCGAGTTCATCAATCGATCTGTCGGCGATACGATTCAATTGACGATCACCTCAGCCCCGCCACTCATTCCAGCTAATCAAAATGCCAGCAATGGAAATAGTAATGGAGCGAATAGTTCAGAAATTATATCTGGGAATGACGAAGTCGATTATTTGACCGTTTACCAACAATCGTCACCCGCCATCGGCGACAGTGGTGAGAAGATAAAGAGCGACCAAGTAAGTATTGGAAATGGAGAAAACGCAGAACGTGTATGGTTGGTTCATCGAGATGGATATGCTGCTGGCGTGGTCGTCAGTAATCCTAGTGGTAGGCAAGATGTTGGTGGAAAAATGCGTATACGATTAAGCGATGTGCCTGGCGAGGTTGTGATCGAAGTGGATGCTGTTGACGTGGAAAAATCGAATCCTGCCAATTTGGATCGGGTGGATGATATTGCCCAATTGTTGTACTTGAATGAATCGTCGCTTATTCATTTATTACGCCAACGTCATGCGGCTAGTTTAATCCATACTTACGCCGGATCATTCTGCACTTTGGTCACAAAACCTCAAGTTCCACTGGCAATTTATTCTGAAAGGGTGAGACTTCTGGGATATTTTCAAATTTTCTGTACAGTATGTCTTCTTTGTTTTAGGTGTTACAAGTATTGAAAGGTTGTCGACGCGTGGATATGCCGCCTCATATTTTCGCCGTAGCCCAGCAGACGTATCGATCAATGATCGCCAATCGTCGTTCTCAATCCGTCGTATTCACTGGTCGTTGTAGTTCAGGAAAAAGTACACAATTGAAATATTTCCTCCATTATTTATGCCTTTGCGCTGGCACGGTTAATAAATTATTGACAGCGGACAAAGCGTCGGCAATTTTCAATATTTTGGAGGCCTTTGGTCATTGTTCGACTTCGGTCAATGCCAATTCTTCTCGATTCGTAACATTTTTCACGTTGGATTTTGATCATGTGGGCGAAATTTCGGCTGGTTTATTGCAATGCTTAATTTTAGAATGCAGTCGTTTGGTACGTCGTCCATCGAGTAAGAAAGAAGGTAATTTCCATATTTTTGCATATTTATGGCAAGGTGCCGATTCGGAACTAAAAAATGAATTGAGTCTGAACAATTTGGACGACGTTTCTGGATTATTGGGACAAGGCGATCGTAGCGAGGATACGGATTATTATCGAAATGGCTGGGGTCGTTTATTATGTTCGTTGGAAATTGTTGGTGTGACGATGGAAGAACGAAAGGCTATTTTCGCCGTATTAGCTGCTATTTTCCATTTATCGGCTGCTGGTGCGACAAAAGGAATTCCTAGTTTCAAATCGACGTTTTTGAAACCAATTCATGCGCAAACAGCGGCGCAATTATTGGGTGTTTCGTTGGAAGATTTGCAAAAGACGATTTTTATAAGCACTGTTCAACAACAGGATGATCAAGCGCAACTGCAAAGGGACAAGCGATCGACGTTGCCCGAGCAATCGGGTGGAATTGGAAATCGATTCGGTATGGGACGAAATTTACGTCGTGTCACGCCTTTTAGAGCGAGCGGATTATTAGCTGAAAAGTTGTCCATCACGGATCGACCTGGCGATGGCATGGAGGCGTTGGAGGCGTTTATAATTGGATTGTATCGAGAGACGTTCAGTTTGATCGTCTCGTTGATTAATCGGTAAGAAAAAAGTCGCTTAGCCATTTTGGGTTATAGAATGGGTTGATTTTTCAGGTCTTTATCATCCAATTATCGTACAGTAACGTCCATCACGTTGATCGATTTCCCGGGTTATCAAAGTGGTCTCGATCGAAAAGCTGGTTTTGGGGAATTTTGTTTCAATTATGTCAATGAGCGTGTGCACGCATTTTATCACGATACCGTTTTCCAAAATCAAATGGATATTTATCGACAAGAAAAAGTCCAAGTAGATTTTCAAATGCCATCGATGACGCCCGCGGTATTGGTCGATTTAATTGATAAACCCATGCAGCATCATATGGTGAGAAAAATGAGATATATTGTAGCGTTTAGCAGATCAATGTTGTGATTTTAGGTCAAATCAACCAATTTAGAAGCTCGAAGTCAAGAAAAACGCGGGTTGTTATGGCTTTTGGATGAGGAATCGATTTTTCCTGGAGCAACGGACGAATCGTTTATTGAACGTATTTTTGTTCATTACGCAGAAGCTAGTAAGAAATATTTTATTTTGTGCCAGTGAGAAGTCTGATAAAATACATTTCAGTACTCTTGTAGCAGTATGAGTGTTTTATTAGGTGTTGTGCCTGTGGAGGAGGTACCGTACTTGGTTGCCTTGACTGGCCGCGCATACAGCGTGTCAGCTGGTTTGGTTGGCTCTCCAAGCGAGTCAGAAACCCGTTATGTCTCTGGTGACCTGCCTGGAGACCACCCTCAATGAAGGGGTACCTAGCTTATTACAGTGTTCCAGTGACCCAGTGACCCTCGGTTTCTTTCAGTTTGACATTTTTCAAAAATTTTTGAGGTTCGAAGCCCGTTTAGCCTTTAGCCGGCCAGCATCAAACCTTCTACTGTAAGCAGGGCTGTGCGGGGAGCGGCACACACATCAGCGTCCGTCTGTGTGTCTCCACTAGGAGCACCTATACACGCGAGGGCATCCGGACCGGACAATGACTTCCTCAGACGATGGCGAGCGGGCTTTGACAGCCGAGATTGTCTACTCTCCACTCTGAGCACCTCGGCGGTACCGGGTGAGTCACCCACGGCCTGGCGTGCAAGGTCAGCGAGGGTTTATGGTTCGCAAACCGACCTCCATCACCGGGGATCGAACCCGGGACAAGTCCAGCCACTCGCTCCCAAGCAATAAGGAGAGACGAATGCCGAACAGCTGCGCCACCGCGGCCGCCTTTCAGTTTGACTTGCCTGACCTTGACTATCCCGTTAAAAAGTTTTCTGATCTTGGCCAGGGTTTTTTAAGGCTAGCGAGAAGAAAGCTAAGAAACTCATCGTCAGTCAATCTAAAAGTAGAATAGATAAGAAAGATAACGTTCTGTTTCGTTTAGATTTTGCAAAGTATTTGATGAAAAGTCGGTCTCATCATAATCATTTCGTTCTCCGCCACGCTTTCGGTACATTCCCGGTGACTTACAACGCGACTGGGTGGCTTCGTTTGGCGCAAGAGAATCCCGTGACTCGACAAGCTTTGCCTTTGTTGCAGGAATCAAACAAGTATGTGTGGCTGACATTATCTTGATCAAATTGTTGTTTAGTTGTCAATGTTTTCAGAAGCAATATCTCGACTTTGTTCTTGACTTTACGATCTGGTTCAATTGCTGGCGGACAGAATATTGGATCGAGTTTTGTTGAGAACGCATCGCTTCGTCGAACGACTGCTGTCTATAAGACGTTGACAGCACCGCAAGCAATGAAGAGGAAATCGTACTGCGCTATGCTCAAATTGCAAATGGATTATTTAATTGAGAACTTACGCCGGTCCGGGCGGACCTATTTCATTCATTGCTTCGATCCCGCCTCGGCTGCTTTGCCGAGTGGGGCATCGAAATCGATCATATCGGATGATGGTAATGATCAGTCGTCACTGGTCAATGTGCCTCAACTACGCTCTCAGCTACGTGCGTTGCAAATCACGGATACAGTACGGCTCGATAAGATTGGATATCCGGAACGAATGCTATTCAGCGAGTTCCGTCGCCGTTTCGAATGCTTATCGCCTCATTCGAAAATGAACGGAACTGATAATCAACCGGAATCGAAAATTTCATTGCTCTTGGACGATCGTGAAGCCGTATCGCGTCTTTTAAAGGAAACATTCGAAGCGGATCAATCGCAGGCGACGTTGGGAATGAGTTTCGTTTTTATGAAATCGAATTTTTTGGCACAGTTAGAAGAGAAACGCGATCAGCAGCTGACATCGATCGTCATCTTATTCCAGGCGCAATGTCGAGCTTATTTGGCGAAACAACGATTAAAGAAAAGACGAATTCAAGACACGGCGATTCGATGTGTGCAGAAGAACATTAACAAATATTTGGCCGTTCGAGCGTGGCCGTGGTGGCGATTGTACACTCGCGTACTGCCATTGATCGGAATTCAGAAGACGGAAGAAGATATTAAGGCTCAACAAGAAGAATTGGAATCGTTGAGGGCCAAGTACAAGAAATTGGAGAAGCAATATGGTGAGCTGCGTTTGCATTGCGATCGTTTGGAGGCACGATTGGAAGAATCGCGTTCGGAAGCTTGCGACGAGCGAACTACGGTCAGCCAGTTGACGGAGACGTTGGAAGAGGAGAATAAGATGCGGATTCGAGCCGAGAAAGAATTGAATGAATTGAAAGCAGCTTATTTGACGGCCGAGAAACGTTTGCAGAAATTGGAATTGGAATCGATGGAATATAAGAAAGTACATTTGATACCTGTCGGTGGGGCGGACGAGTTGGAAGAGGAAAGTGGTGCTACGGTGGATGTTTTGAAGGAGAAGTTGAAAGAGGTGCGTGTGAAATTAGAAGCGGATCGGAAAAAGTACGAAACGGAGAAGAAAGAAGAAGCGGAACATCAGCGTCATATGAAACAGAAATTGGAAAAGAAGGTGTCCGAATTACAAAAGGATGTGGAAGAAGCTCGCGAGCAATCGGCATCGAATAAACGACTGGCCGAGAAATGTCGAGACGAAGCGCACGATATGCGAGTACACGTACAACAGCTGACATCGCGATGCGCCGATTTGGAAAAGCGGCAACGTAAATTCGATTCAGAATTGCACGCGGCCAAGAATGAAACGGAAGTGGAACGAGCGCAGAAGGAACGACTGTTAAAGGAACATCACGCGGCCGCGAGCGAGAATCTGCGATTGGAAGCGGAGTTGAGGAAAATGAAGGACGAACTGACGGAAGTGCAGGAAAAGTACGATCGAGTGGCCGATGATGTACGCGTGTTCAGTGAAGAACGTGGACAGGCGGGCAAGGACAATGAACAACAATTGCGATTGCAAAAACAGGTATGTTGAAGTTATGGGAATATAAAACTGGTTTTATACTAAGCTATGACTCAAAGAATTTGGAGCGCAAGTGCGTCGAGCAAGAAGCCGAATTGGATGAACTGAGCGGCGAGTTGCATCAATTGCAGCAAAGAGTTACTCGATTGGAAATGCAAAACGAAAAATTACGACAAGAGAATGCTAAAGAAGCGGAAAGGAGGGAAGAGGAGTTTGACGAGTTGCGGGCTCAAAATCAGCGTCGGGTAAGCTGCAGATTGAACAAATTTGTGTTTCCGGCTGGTATTTTAAAAATGGCTTTAGATTCGAATGCTGGAAGAGCAGATCGAAGATGAACGCCATCATAAGGAGACAGCTCAAAGGAAGATCAAAGAGCTAGAACTTCGACTGAGAGAAGCCGAAGAAGCACCTGCTTCTGCAAGGTAAGAAGTGTACCTGGTTCATGCGATATATCAGGTCTAACTCTTAATTTTTCAGGGAAAATGAAGCTGAAAATGCGTCTTTAAGACGGCATTTGAAGAAAGTCAAAGCGTTGTTAAAAGATTCGCAGGTCATGTTGGAACAATATCAACGAAATGCAACAAATAAGAGCTTGATCAAGCAACTTAAGAATCAGCTGGAAGATGCCAATGCGTTGAAGCTATCGGCAATTAAAAGTCGGCAAAATATCGAGGCCGAATTGGAGGAAGTGCGCTCAGCGTTAGTGGCTGCCGAAAGTGCAAAGTGTGTTGTAAGTAGGGGGGTAACTATTTTTTTTTGGATAGGTCTAAGGTGCTGGTCACTTTTAGGCCGAGGATCGATGCATGCAGCTGTTAAAAGAACGTACAGGACAGGAAAATCGATTGACCGACCTCGAGCAAGAAGTGCAAGACTTACTGAAGAAATACAAAGCTCAGGTGCAGCAGTCTTCCGTGGACCACATTACTTTGACTGACCAGATACAACGTATTGGAGAGTTGGAAAAGGAGAATGAATCTTTGAAGGATCAGGTAAACTGCCTATTGAGGAAGTCAGTTAGTGCACGTATTCTGCGACCGTGCTTTTTTGCAGGTGAACGAACTCAGCACTCAATTGGAACGAAAAGAAGCGTCTTCGGTTGACAAGCACAAGATTCATTTGGCCGAAACGAAGATACGACAATTGGAATCGAGGTTGGAACTGGAAGTGGCTGCAAAAACTCGGGCCGAAGCGAATTGTGGCAAGTCGAAGGAATTCTTAGAGAATATGAAAGAACAGTTGCAAAATGCGCAAACGGCCAAAGAACGAGAAACAGAATTGTTGAAACGGACGCAAATCCAATTTGCTCAACAGCAAGATACACTAACGGCGGCGCAACGGCGTGAAGCTGAGTTGGCCCAAAGGCAGCGTGATCTGGTAAGTGAGGGTACTAGTATATGTATACCCGGCCCCCTGTCAGAGACCTGTACAGGCTATGCATGCAAGAGGGCAAGGTCTTGTGCCTAATCATGCCACCCTCTCTTTAGGAAGCAGCGGTGGAACGATTAGAAGAAGAAAACACACACGCTGTCAATGACTTGAAGTTGGCCCTACGCCGTATTGATGACCTTCAGGCCGCATTGCGGGATGATATCGAAACGGAAAGATTCGAAGATGAGGACGGTGAGGTTGATGTGGATGAATATTCATCGGAGGACGACGATGCGCCTGTCGTGACTAATGGAAATGTGGAGGGCGTGAGATCGGCCAATCGTCTGTCCCGTCCGAGTTCTAGCTCATCGACGCATGTGAGTTGCTGAGGGGAAGGAGGCCATACTGGCATTCATAGTGGGATATGCTTAACCATGGGTTCTTTGATTCCAGTTTGGTATACTGTAGCAGCTAATGTTCTTCAAACTTTTGGTATGCTCTGTTTTACCTGCTACTCGTTCTTTATTCCTAATCTGGGCGGGCTTCCAATATTTTTAGGACACTGCTGTCTTTCCTTGATGTCGTCTGCATTGTGCGAGGTGTTCGAGGCGACATAGCTTACCAGAATGACTTATTTTATCGATTTTTGTTGGCCTATACTAATCGAGTACACTTTGGTTGATATTGTTTTGAGCGTATGGTTGGCAATGGTTGTTACGCAAATAATGCTCATGGGCGAGGTGAAGGCGTCTTATGCAAATATTTTAAACTGGGTTTCTTGTGCGTGTTGCCAATATGATTACCAAACTTGTGTTTTTGCATCGATTCGTTGTGCTGCGTGCTCCGCTGTGAGAGCTACTGCTAACTACCTATTGAGCATACACGCTGAGGATGACAGTATTGTACTGTGATTTGGGGCTTCATAATAAAGGGCGTTGGTGTGTTTGACTGACTTATGAGTGGGATGCAGGCTGTCCATAAATGTCATTGTCGTAGGAAGGAAATGACATGTGATTGAGGCGAGGTGAGGTGCAGTTGATAGAAGCTACGAGGGCTGACATGAGTAGAATGATTGGCTTGGCTGAAGATGAGACAGCTTTAGCATAATGCGTCAAATCTAGGTTTTTCTAGGTTAAGCAAAGCTACTGCTAGTGACGCGTTAGCGACATGGAGTGATCGTAAATAGCTTACAGCTGTTTGGCCCAATTCCATTTGCCTGAAACCGGTCATTAGTCAAACCTCCTACTGTAAGCAAGGCTGCAGCACACAGCAGCGTCTCCACTAAGAGCAACTTCACACGAGGGCTTTCTGTGCCAGACACCAACTTCCTGGGGCGGACCCTGAGCCCTGTGGGCGTTCGACAGCCGAAACTGTCCCCTCTTTTGGCGGCACGTTTTTTTCGGGGAGTGGAAAGACGTAAAGACGAGTACAGACAACGTCAACGGGACGGAATGAGTCACCAAGGACCTGGCGTGCAAGATCAGCGAGGGTTTGTGGCTTACAACCAGCCTCCGTCACCAGGGATTGAACCCGGTACCCAGCCACTCGCTACCAAGCGATATGGGTAGCCAAACGCCGAACCACCTCCACCAGCGTGGCCTCCGCATGCAGTAATTTTTGAAACGTCAGCAGTATCAAGCGTGTAACTCGGGGCCTGGTGGGTGAATCATTTGGTGTGCGGCCGCGATGGTGCAAGTGATTTGACTGTCGTCTACCCGAAGTGCAGTAACCAAGCCAGGCAGGCGTAGGAGGGAGGTTGCCGACCGAAGTCGGCGGGACAAGAACTCCGACTGGACCGTCATGAGCAGGCAAGTCAAGTAGAGGCAAGTATTGCGACTATACCTACGGCTGAAACACCAGCCCGATGGGTTGGAGTTTCCCAGCCAGGGGAAGTATTGATTAGGTACTCTCTCCCAATACTTCCCTTGCCTACCAGAAGCGAGGGTTACAATGCTTATTGATAGCTGGGCTTGTCCTAGGCTCGATTCGTGGCGATGGGGGTCGCTTTGTAAACCATAAATCCTCGCTGCGCATGCCCACCATCGAGGACGGAGTAGAGGCTCGTTTGGCAGTCAATCCTTTGCACAGAGCCAGCAGTATCACTAGCCATGTGCATGTTAGGCCACCTTACTTATAGGCCCTATCAGCATTGCCATGCAAACTCACTTTAGTGGAGGAGTTCCCCACTAACGTAGGGAAGGTTCCAAAAAAGTTTGGGAAGGTGGGAACCTCTTCAAATGTTATTAATTTAGTTTTTACGGAGCAGCCAAAAAATTGGCTGGTGCTGGTATCAAAGTAATTTGGATCATCCCCTCACTACTGGTCCCTCAGGCATTAGCCTCCGTGTCCGACCCCTTTCAAATTATACAGTTTTACCAAAGAAGCCCGTGTGCTGTGCTTGTTGATGATTAGCGAGCATAATTGTCCTCGGAGATGGGCTTAGCATAGTCAGATCGTCTCATCAGATGGAATGCTCTTTGGTAGGCTTGCGCAGGATACAGCAGCCAGTATAACATATCGGCTGCATCAGGGCTGGGACAGATGAGGGCTGCTGCCACGGAGTGTATCTATTAGACCAGTGCAGACGCAGTCTATTGCTGGTATTTTTTCATAGCCGGGTAGGTGCTCTGTTGATCCAGCAGCTGCCGCTTTGAGGCGTTTTTCGCATAGCTTTCGTGCTTGGTAAATCTTCAATCATAGGCCGACAGATTACGTATAATGCACACGGAGGTAGGAAAGATAAAATCCAAACGAGCGAATCGAGCGACAGCTGCGCGAACAATTGCACGAAGGGGACGGATCGAGTACTGCTTCCCAATACGCTCTTGGAAGACTCGGAAGGCGGGCGGGGCTAATAAGACGTAAGAAAGCTATAAACTTCAGGCAAAACTGCTCGTAAGATGTTTAGCTACCAAAGCTCTATGCCTCTTTGATCAATTCGGTACGGATTGGTGGACTTGACTCATTTGTCGACTTACCTCGCACTCGGGCCCACGCGCATACCTGACGGCCCACTATGGCTGGCTGTGGGTGCGAGTTTACTTTAACTCGGCTCTTTGGTGATCGATTGTGGAAACGGTAGGCAGGCGCCTAGTAGAATGGACTTTCACGGCTCCTTATCCAATTGTAATCGACTCCGTCTCGGTTGCCGTGCTGCAAACGGCTAGTCAGCTCTCTCTCCTGGCCACAACTACACGCTGCTCATATCCGACATGGGCGGGTGTGGAGCTGACGAAGTGTCGTCCAACTACGAGTGACTGCGACGAGAGGTCAAAAAGAAAACTATATCCTCTAGTCAAAAAAGAAAAGGAAATCAAGCAGAGTCCGGAGATCGCTTATATTGGTGGATTGGTATGGGTGGTGTTTTTTAATTGCCTTATGACGAGAGAGAAAAAGACTCGTTTCGAAACAATATGGCGATCGGGTCGGACTCGTGCTCGCCCCGTTTCCTGTCGTTAATGCTTACTTGGTTTGACTTTTGACTTGGGCTTGGGCAATTACTTTCAACCATTCAAACATTTTTCAAAGACCCGACTGTGATATAGCTTCGACCATGCCCCCTATTACCCGGGGGGAACGGGCGTTCAGGCAGGCCATGTTCCCCATTAAACTTTACTGCTCGCTACTTTTTTTATGCCCGACCACTTGGACAGGGCCCTCGCTTTCGTGCCAAAGCACAAAAATGTTGGACCGTCTTCCTACTGGCATATTCTTCGCCCACTCTTTGCTGTCTGAGGGGCAATCAGAATGGAGAAGGCACATTCTAGAATCCAGAGTGGGCACTTTTTTTGAACAGATTATTTCTCACTCGCTTTTACTTTCCTAGAGATAAAGACGAAAAAAAGGAGCGCTAGGATTCTTAGTCACCTTTGATCCATTGCTTCCCATAAGTAATTCCGGATTGACCCTTGGATTGGCCATCTGTCGGATGCAGACAAGTGCCCTCACACAAACTTCGGAGGAGATCGAAAATTCTTTTGAGTTGTTCACTTGATCTAGAACATTTTTTGCCAGAATAGATTCGCACGTTTTTGCAGGAACTCTGATTGTGAGAGGGCTCGAACTGGGGACGCAATGCGGCAGGGAAGAATATGGAATATGAGTTTAGTGCTTTCTCGGGGAGGTTGCAAATTTGGGCGCCCATAAGAGGCGTACTAGTGAGGGAAAGTAAGGCTCGGTGGAAGGATGACGGCGGGCCTTGGTGCAATATGCCGGATGAAGATAATCGATGAAGAAGATGAGCGTTGGGGAAAAAGGAAAGAGACCGGAGTGGGGGAGGGTGTATTGTAGACTCTTAGCTCGTCTCGTCAGGCCTCTCTCTCGACACTTTGATTCTTGCCCATTGGTCTGGTCTTCTCCCTGAGCTGACGTCGACTCGGCTTTTTTCATTAGAAATGAAGCTGGCCTAAACGGTTTCCTCTTGTTATTACGAGTTAACTGTCTCGTTTCCGTTTGTTTTTGAGCTAATGATCGGTCGTATTCGTTTTCCTTTCAAGTTTCTTTTTATACGCCTCCTGCACCTGCTCTAGCTTATGTTAGCCTAGTCTATCCACTAGCTACGAGCCAGTCTAGTCGGAGTTACCTGTTGCATTCGTGCACGCGTGTTCTTGTTTTCATAGCGAGGGCGTGCCAATCTGAAATAAAGTGTAAATTAGTGTATTCGTTAGCGACCCCTCCCTTCGGCCATTCACCATCGTGAGTCAAGACCAGCACGAACAAGGTCGATTAGTCAACGAGTGAATAATGGGCGAGTTCTACAAGGGCAGCAGTGGCTTGATCCCTCCTGGTATCTATCCCATGAACTGTAATATAACTAAACCATTGGAAAATGAAGAAGATAAGAAATGCTTGGAGGAAAGGAAGTACTGGTGCTTTCTCTTATCTTCTATTGTCACATTCTGTTCGTCCATGTTACTCGTGGTCATATGGCGTGTAATCGTACATGTATGCTGTCGAGCAAAGGAGCCCGAGGCTGTCGTTGTGGACGACGCGAATGCGGACGATGATGGCAATAAATATGTGAATAAGAATGGACGAAATTATGCTGATTTTCAAGACGACAAACAAGCGCTAGCCTTGACCGATGGGGGGCCACCTCAACAAGCGGAAGAAGTGCAAATCGGTTGGATGACCGAGGCCAAGGATTGGGCTGGAGAATTGATTTCGGGCCAAAGCGCCACTGGCAGGATTTTGGTAAGCTTCGTGCGCCTGTACTCCAATAGGATGCGTTTCCAAGCGTGCTTAGGGAGTCATGTTGTGTCTACTGTCTGCTTTGAAACACGCTTGACTAGCCATCTAAACAGGCTCATAATTCTTGACATTTGGTGCTTGGCTGATCTTTGTGCAAAACAGATCTGTCAGCCTGCAAAGAAATGCCCCTCATGTGAGTGGAAGGGGGGGGGGGGGAGAGAAACGACAAGAAGTTAGGCAAACCAATAATTTAGAGTAGTTGCACAGAAAATGGGAAAGGCTGTTCAGTCTGATCATTCCACGATTGATAAAAGTCTTGCATCAACTTGGCAATACTTGGAGCGGCTCATCAGGAAGCCGATCACACTTGATGAGCTTTCTTGGAAGGAGAAGTAAAAATGAGTCTACCACATTGACAGCTGTCCAGCTTGGGTAGGAATGCAAGTTTGAAAGACGTTTTGCGCAGCCAGACCTAACCTATTGCAAATGGTATTGACACTGACCTGATGTAATTAAATTTTGCCAGGACTGCACCAAACCTATTTCAGCCACCAGGCCTTATCCTGCACTAAAACTGCTCGAGAGCACGCATATGCCAAATCTTTGTGCACTTTTTCGTGCCCGATCTTTTCTCCTCGTATGTTACTCCGATTAGGTGCAACTCGATTTTTGTATCCGCATGGGGCCGTGTCTATTCCGGCTGGGCCCCGTCCGAGGAGCTAATGGGTTGCGGGCGGATCAAGTTTGTGCCATAAGGAAAACATTTTCTCGTTAATAAACGTAGGAAATTTGTTTTTCTAAGGCACCCACCAGCTGTGCTTGTTCTCTGGCCGTGACCTCGTCGAATACATTTGGTGGACGGGTGTCGATAATGGCGAGTTAGTTTTAGAGTTGGCTTCTAGTCGCTTGGTTTGCTCGCTTTCTGGCTCGGCTTATTTCGATTTCCCCAAAAAGCTCGTGTTCGAGTGAGGGCGGATCAATTGGCAATGATGGCTGCTATGCTAGTCCCAGCTTAAACGTTACTTTCTGCTTAATACCCTGTCCGCCTTTGAGTAAATGGACCGACACGAGCGTCCATTTGATTCTTTCCGTGTCGCTGAACTTCTTGACGAGGCGGGGGTCTTGATGGACTTCGTAGCTTTGGTCCTATCCTTGCTTAGCTAACCACCCTGCGAGTATACGAGTGGGCGGGCTGGAAGTGAGCAAGCATGTCGATCGATGTCACACGAACCGTTGCAAGCAATCCATTATTCATGTACCAAAACAAACGCCTCTTAGCCAAGGCTGCCTGTTTGGAAAGGAAATTTGAAGGATTTGCTTGACCACGAGCAATTTGAAATATGATACGACTGACAAAAAATATACTCCCAGTGTCTTTGCTAATGGAGTCTTCGTCTTGAATTTTCTTTACTCATGCACTAGAATCATAGTTCAGATGACAGAAGGAACGGCTTGATGGACTCAGCAAACAGCAATATGAGCGGGCAACGTGAACATGCGCACTGGCAACAGGAGTTGTACTTCAATTAGCTGCATTCTATGTTACACATATAGGACTCCTAGAGACTACTTCCATTTCAGGTAGTCTTGGTTTTCATCCTATCGATAGCATCATTGATCATTTATTTTTATGACGCCTCACAGTAAGTCACCTTTTAGGCCATGAGAATATAGTTGGATACGAAATGTACTTTCAGCCATCAGTTTCAAGTGGAAACGTGTGTGCCGTGGTCAAAAAGCCCGTCGCAACAAATCGATTTGGCCTTCAACATTTTCTTTCTCATTTACTTCTTTATACGGGTATGTACCGTAGGGGCTGTGGGTCTTTATGCTCTCGTGGACTGAAAGTAGAAGACTACGCTACACAGGTCGTACACGATCCGGTGATTCACCAGTGTTACTAAAGACCACTATTGTGCCCCTTAACCCTCGAGTTTGCTGTAGCTTTACGTGATGTGGTAAAACGGAAGTAGGAACGGGGAAATCCTACCTTCTTAGCAGCGCCACTTCATCCTGGGTCAGACTCTCAAAAATTGAGCAGTTCTGTGACTGACCTGTAATGTAAGTTCTGTCCTATGTAGGACCAGTCGGGCATGTGGGGCCTGAGACGTACACGGACTAGGTTTCATTCTAACTATACACGAATGCTTTGGCACCTGCGCTCAACACATAAGTGTGCTGTAGACCTTTCGGCAGGCATCCACCCACCGTCGCTAGGATAGAAGCTACTCCTAAAAGTGTAAGCATCCTTCGAACCGCCGAAGAACTCTCGCCCGTCACTCCTGCAGCCCTGCAGCAGACAGCCTCATGAATCACGGGACAAAAATAAAGCTGAAGCGTTAACAAAAACTTCCACGTCAAAGGATAGAAGAAGCATCAACCAGTCGAGCTGCGCTCATCGTGGCTCCCGCTTTGGGTCTTGAAGCATACAGTATATGTTTATGTAGCTCACAGCACGGTATTGTTCGGCCGAGGATGACTTTTTTCGAGGTCGAGGTCCGATTCTTTCGACCCGAGGTCGAGGTCGAGGTCGGGTTTGGCAGTCGAGGTTAGGTCGAGGTCGAGGTCGAGGCTCGAGGCTCGAGGTTTTTGCTAACAGTCCCCAACTTAAATTTGTAATGCTTCCTGCAAGTTTGTGTGAATTTCCATTCTTTTCCGACTGTAGCTTCAAGAGACAACTCACCCACTGGCATAAAAAGGCAAGGGATATGGACGAAGCAGTCCTACTCAGTGATTTAATTAAGCTAGCAGCAAAATTGCGCAAATTTTTGCGTGCGAGGCTCAGGCACACTTGTGCGTCCAGTCTTCAAACTGGGAAACAGCTTATTGATTGCATCTTGCTTGTGAACCTCGAACCTCGGCCGTTTTTCCTCGAGGTCGAGGCCTCGGCCGAACACTACCGCACGGGTCACAAAATAAGCAGGTTTATTGGTCGTCCATGCAGCCAGGCTTTTTGACGTACTGCCACCTCATAACTCCGAACTATTTTAGTTTATCGCAGCGACTGACAAAGTATGGTTCCTGCTAGAAGTGTACAGTTTTGTGGACTATTTCACCATACCTCCGTCATTTGTGGCCATTTATCTCGAACGAAATTGGTTAGGTGAGTTTTGTTTGTTGATAGTCATACCCCCTTTAAGGGCCGCTTATCCTGTTGTGCTTTTGTGGTTTGCTCAGCGTTTTCTCCTAGCGCGCACACACACACCGTTCTTTAACTCACCTCGTTCTTCCCCAATCACATTCCTTTTTTAGCACAGCACAGCTGCTCGTTCGATGTTGGCTTTTGTGAGCTTATGTGGTCGATTTTGTTCCTTAGGTTTACGTTTTCTGCGCGCCTTACGTCTTATGAACGTTCCAGACATCCTTCAGTACTTGAATGTGCTGAAGACCAGTTCATCGATTCGGTTGGCCCAGCTGATCAGCATATTTGTCAGTGTCAGCTTGACTGCCGCAGGTGTCATTCATCTGGTGAGTCCTCCATCACCGCCTTGTCTTATTGCATGTGCATGAAGCTGTTTGTGTGCTGCAACTGTCTGCTTTCTTGCTTTTCTGTTGTGCATTGGTTTCCGACTCCAGTCAGGCCCAAATCTCAGGTGTCTTAGGATTCATATCGCAGGTGTCAATAAAGTACATACCTACTGTAGAAAGTGCTTATGGTATCCAGGCTTGCGGTTCCTTCGAGCACTTCGCCTCATGACAGTTCCGGACATCCTTCAGTATCTCAGTATCTTGAAAACGGGATCGGCTATCCGCTTGACGCAGCTATTAACAATTTTTATATCCGTTTCTCTAACTGGAGCCGGGTTCATCCATTTGGTGAGTATTTGTGGCCAGTGTTCACAGGGTGGCTGGTATTTCGGTTTCTATTTCTGTGACTCCGACTGTGACCTCGCCCTCGGTGCTCATAAGACACATTCCTGTTAGCTCGAGAACAGCGGCGACCCATTTCGGCATTTCGACAATCCACACCGAGTTACCTATTGGGAATGCGTGTATTTCCTGTTGGTCACCATGAGCACGGTTGGCTATGGAGACATTTGCTGCACAACGACCCTTGGACGCCTTTTCATGGTGTTTTTCATTTTGGGAGGCTTGGTAAGGCGCAGAATTTAGAATAGCTTAGAAACTTCTTTTATCTTTGATGTACTTCAGGCAATGTTCGCCTCGTATGTGCCAGAAATCGCAGATCTGATCGGGTCTCGTCAGAAGTACGGTGGAGAATATAAGGGCGAACATGGAAAAAGGCACATCGTGGTCTGTGGATACATCACGTACGAGTCGGTCAGTCATTTCCTGCAAGATTTCTTGCACGAAGACAGAGAAGATGTGGACGTGGAAGTTGTATTCCTCCACAGGTAAGTAAGATTTCGGCCACGAGGTGTGAGTGACGACATGACATAGGCATCAGCTAAAGAAAACCACAAGACATCCACAGTACACAGGACATGGATAAGAAGGCATGTACCGCAGTCAGTACTCTCTTGAATATGTAAGCTGTATGTTTAGTGTGAGCTTGAACATCATATTGAGCAGTACATATATGGGGTTTTATGCCACTGAGGTGTGTAGGATCACAGGATCGTTCTGAAGGCGCGGCTAGGAATCAGAATGTTTTTAAACATTCAGACAACTTTTATCCTCGAATATGCCCCTTCTCCTCTGGGAAGACCAAGAAAATGCATGCAATACAGTTCATTTGGAACCCCTACCAGTTTTCCGTTTTAGAGTGCCACCCGATTTGGAATTGGAAGGCCTATTCAAAAGGCATTTCACGAAGGTGGAATTCTTTCAGGGAACGGTGATGGATTCTATTGATTTGTCAAGAGTGAAAGTGAGTTGCAGCGATGATATCCATATGTTTGGGTCGTACATCCTTCCTAGTGGGGTCCACGCAGCAAAAAAGGAAATGTTTTACTTAGGTGCTTCGCTTCCTTTTCTGGGACCCTTGGTTACAGTTATTTGGACTCCACCTACTTGGGCTTGTACTTTTGAATCTGTATTACTAATGGGAGTGACTGGTGGAGATTTTACACCATGCCAAGAACTCAGGGTAGCCACCCAAGCCGTCCCACAGAGGTCATGGCTGAAAAACGTTCCCAGCTGAGCCATTTCACCCAGAGTATGAGCAAGAAAACCTTGTAAGGAAGACCATGAGGACCAGCCACACGGCAGCTTCCCTCGTTGTGTCTCCGCTTGGAGCACCTTTATATGAGGGCATCCTGCACAGGAGGCCGACATGAGGGCTTCCTGGGTGGGCTGAGAACCCTGCCGGTGTTCTCCGCAGCCGAGAGACTCGCTTAGCTTGCGTCTCACCTCACGAGCATCTCGGTGGCCCAGGGTGGACTCACGGCCAGCGGGGTCAGCGAAAATTATGATTTCCAAACCGACTTCCATCGCCGGTAATCAGCCTTTCACTTTCAAGCAGGTAGAAAAAACTGCGCCAATGTGGCCGCACTAGCGGCTAATAAATATGCAATACATAAATCGGCCCTGTTATTGATTTGTGGTGGGTGCATTCGGATTGTATGATATTTTATCTTGGCTAGCGTTTCAGGTCGACGAAGCCGATGCGTGCCTTGTGCTGGCAAACAAATACTCACCCGATCCAGATGCGGAAGACGCAGCTAATATAATGCGAGTGATCTCAATCAAGAATTATTCTGCTGAAATACGAGTCATCGTCCAACTAATGCAGTACCACAACAAAGTGAATGGTTACTTGTAGCTTTATCAACACCCCAGGATGCACATGGGTCATTTTCAGGCATACTTGCTCAACATTCCAAGTTGGGACTGGCGGCGAGGCGACGATGTCATTTGCTTGGCCGAATTAAAGCTCGGTTTCATCGCCCAAAGCTGCCTGGCTCCCGGTTTTTCGACCATGATGGCTAATCTGTTCGCCATGCGCTCTTTCAAAACGGTATGACACTTCCTTCTTGAGGGTTGATTTGAGTTTTTGGCCATCACTAACTCGACTGACTCAGTAGCCGTACAGACTGAACTGAAGGACTGCAGACTTTGCCAAGCCTCCACACGGCGGGTCTTATTGTCATCTAACACTTACTAACACGGCCTATCAAATTTCAGTCACCCAATACTCCACGATGGCTCAACGACTATCTGCGAGGTATGTCGACCCTACTTCCCCAAACTGAGATCTCATCAAACATACTTTTGACCTGCTCAGGAGCTGGGATGGAAATGTACACGGAAACATTGTCGCACACATTTGTCAATAAGACGTTTCCAGAAGCAGCCGAGTAAGCTTCAGTAGACGTGACTGACGTGGTTTCTTTTCTTTTCTCTCATTTTCGTCTATCGCCTTCTTTCCCCGATCGCTCAATCGAACAATCGAACTGATATCTTCTAAAGAGGTCGAACGATCCGGAATGGACACCACTGTATTGGATGGGTGCCAGTATGGACATGTATACGGAAACTCTGTCGCACAGTTTCGTCGATATGTCATTTCTTGACTGCGCCTTGTAAGGATAAAAACACGAAGATCAGCTTGATATGCTTACAAGGCATGAAACTAACGGACTCGCTCAACTATCGGACAGTATCAGTCTCACAAGATTTCCTGTAATCCACTTCTCGATTGAGTGAGCTCCCCCTGGCTTGCACGATGCTTACTGTTTCCCACGGATTGCTACTCTCTCTGGTTTTCCTCATCCATCATGCAAAAGAGTACTTCTTTTTAGACTCCTGTACACCAAGTTGGGATTGCTATTGCTGGCCATTGAACTAAAGGATGAGGACAACCGCGAATGTAACATTGCCATAAACCCCGGCCCGCACGTGAGGATACAACCGCAGACGCAAGGATTCTTTATTGCTCAATCGGCTGATGAAGTAAAACGGTAAGGGCGATGTGATTTCGTGGTGGTACTGTACAGTAAGCCAGTGATTATAACCTTCCAGGGCATTCTATTACTGCAAATCCTGCCACGAAGACATTCAAGACGTGACTATGATCAAGAAGTGCAAGTGCAAGAACTGTAAGTGTCCCAAGCGCTTCTAGGGACCCGTCCAGTACTGATGTCCCAGTTTTAGTGGCCTTGTTCCGGAAAAGTATCAAGCCAAGTGGCGGAGGAAAGACGAGTAAGCATATTCTTGTTCATCTTGTAGTACCTTTTCGAACCCGTATTTGAACCAGGTTCCACAGAACACCTAGTTAAGGAGGATGACGGGGGTAAGACACAGGATCACTTGCCTGGTGTGTTATCTATGAAATGACATAGTCTTATGGCGAAGAAGAACTAATTCTATATTCTAAATTCGTGACGAGTGCAAGCGTGTGAGGCTTTATAGGCCTAACAGCAAAGCAACGCCAAAGCACTAACTCCAAATTGAAATAATAAGTACGACTGAAGGATGCTTTTTTGCAGACAAATCTGACCACAATGCTTTGACGGCAAAGTCCGACCATGCAAGTGGTCGCGTGTCACCATCTGCGCGAAGAAATCCTCGGCTAGACGACAACGGGTAAGGATATTTTGGGTGGTGTTTGTGCAGCAGGTGGGAGCAGTCAGCCTTTAAGCTGCTGGACGACATAGTCGTGATGATAGAGATCCTCCTTTTCTTCCTGGCATAACGATAGAGATCAGTCGAATGCAATTATTTATTTGAGATAGAGAGGTCTCTGCATTAAATCCGACACTGCACGGATAAACTGCTGCTCCTTCTTAGCAATATATCACCACTGGGTCGCCTGAAACGACCTCATGATATTCGTGATATTTACAATCCATCAGGATTCCGCTTGGCTTTTGAAATGCAAAAAAGAATGTATGCCTGTAAATGGTGTGACACTCGTTGCTCGTTTTCCCCACGATGTCCATATTTTTCCTGCTGCTTTAGCACTGGGTGTTTTATTTAAAAGGGAAATTTGATACGGAGCTAATTGATTTGCAGGCCTGACGGAGGTCGACGTCGATCATTTATTGATTCAATGAGCCACGAGAGAACTAAATCGATTGTGGATACATTAAGGGAATTTGATCAACAAGAAATGAAATACGATTCAACTGGAATGTTCCACTGGTATCCTGCTCGCGCTATCGAAGATGTCGTGCTGGTGAGTGGTGTCGGAAGGGAATCACTCTTAAAGATTGAGGGTGGACTGGGCTCAGAGCTACAGTTGCCTTCGGCTTACCCATACCACCATCCTAGTGCTTGCAGTTGTGAATACATGCGTTAGCTCAACCTGGGATAGTCCAAGGATTTCACAATGGCCAGCAGGACCTAATGATGAGGGAAGCATGACCAGAAGAGAACAGGACCAATTTTTGAATCGTCCGCTTTTAGGATCGGAATCAGGCAGCCATGACTGTGCTGAATGGTCATGTCGTAGTGTGTGTCTTCGCGGACAAGGACAGCCCCTTGGTCGGTCTACGCAATTTCGTCATGCCACTGCGTGCTTCTAATTTTCACTACCACGAATTAAAACAAGTGGTGATCGTGGGCGATTTAGAATACTTAAAAAGAGAATGGAAAACGCTCTACAATTTGCCGAAGATTTCTATTCTAAACGTACAAGCATCTTTTCCTTGGGACCATCACAGCAATTACACGTGGCTGTTTCAGGGCTCACCACTGAGTCGGGCTGATCTGCGGGCAGTCAATATCAATATGTGCGACATGACAGTAATCATATCAGCCCGTATCCCCAATCCGAATGAGGACCCAACTCTCGCTGATAAGGAAGCCATTCTGGCCTCATTGAATATCAAGGCTATGCAATTCGATGACACTTTCGGATTTTATCCACTGCCCCACGGAGCTGGCGGAGTATCTCCTCTAGGATCACCTGTAAATTTCCAGAAAAGAGCAGCCAAATTCGGCACTCAAGTGCCAATGATTACGGAGTTGGGTAAGCTGGGGTGATTTGGCATATTCTGCGTCAGTGACAGAAACCAAGTCAATTTTAACCTTGTGCGTGGCTGAAACTGAAACAACTGAAACTGACGGGTACCGGTCACACTATCAGCTGCCTGCAGCGAGCCATATATACATCAGGATGTAGAAAAGGGCCATCCCCTAACTAGAGCTGACTATGGCATCACCTTTGAATTAGCTAAGCTTGCTGCCTGTATTTCACCGCAGAGTATGATAACTGTTTCAGTGAACGATTCGAACGTCCAATTTTTGGATCAAGACGACGAAGACGATCCAGACACGGAACTTTACTTGACTCAACCATTCGCCTGCGGCACAGCATTTGCAATCAGTGTGCTTGACTCTTTGATGAGCACGGTAGGACTGTGATTTGGCTCTGACTTAATGATACACATGTAATGTGTCTTTTTCAGACCTATTTCAACGATTCTGCACTAACGCTCATTCGTACTTTAGTCACTGGTGGAGCAACTCCTGAACTCGAGCTGATACTGGCCGAAGGAGCTGGTCTCAGAGGTGGGTATTCAACACCAGAAACATTACGTAATCGTGACAGGTGTCGAATCGCGCAAGTGCCGCTGCAAGACGGGCCATTCCATTCCATGGCGGTGAGTGTGCCTTGTCCTCGATGGATTAGCGATACCGATGTCTGATCATTTCAGAACGGTTCAACTTACGGCCAGCTGTTTTGTCGAGCCTTACGAGAACAAGCAATGCTGTGTATCGGCTTGTACCGACTGCACAGTGATGCTGCCCCTGATTCTAATAAGCGATATGTTATTACCAATCCGCCTGCCGATTTGAAATTGTTGACTTCGGATAGAGTAAACCCGATTTCCCTACATCATAAGAAAATCTTTCCAGCTGTCATACATTTTCAGATTTTTGTATTGGAACCTTTTGATCACGGATTGCAATACGAACCGGCAAAATTATTATCAGTGCAGGATAGACGATGAAGAAGCTTCACCAATGTGACCAGCAGCTTGTACTTTCTGCTTGGCAATAAATGCATACTGTATAGTGAAAGAGCGTGATGGCTCTTATGGCGTGTCTTTGGATATGGCAATAAGATGTAGTTGTAGCGGCTATGCAGATAATCCACATTCTTTCTCCTTACGTGATCTATGGTTGTTCAGAATGATAAGAACATGTTTTTTAAGTTTTTAGTACTCTAGACGTTATACCAGGCGCAGTACGGCTTTGGAACATTATACTGTACGCACACTTTGGAACATTATACTGTATACTGTCCCTTCTTTATAACCATCTCGTCGCCTGGTTTGAATATCTCGGATGCAGCAGATCATGTGATTCAGAGCACATTGGAGACGATGGTCAGTACTACACTAGGACGCTGATTTTTTGTGAGATTTAAAGTGGATGCGACGCTCGATACTCGGGAGCATTGTATCGTACTGTCTGTAGAACCCTCTGTTGTGTATGGCGGTTTAGTCAGAAGGCACGGAGTTCTAATCGATTTAACCAAACACCAAAGTACTAGTCGGAATGCAAAGCGAGTGCGCAAAATCATACGGGCATACAGATTATAAAGGCAAAGTGCGCGGTAGGTGGAGCTAACAAGACCAGTCCGAAATAAGGATAGGCGTGGTCAAGCTGTTAGGCGCTGCGCACGTACAGTACCCATCATCCTCTCCCAAGTAGAAGATCCGCTTGGCGTTTCAAAGCCAGTAATGAAACGGATAGGACTCTGCTGGTTGATTCTGTGCAACAGCTACGAAAGACTAGAGCTAGAAAATATTCGATGGTCGCACTCTGTGTTGATCCTGAAACCAGACAGCCTTATCAGCGATGAAAAGTTGCTGGTAAGACTGAGCGATTAAAAGATTGTTTTGGACTCCGTCTATGTATTTAAGCGGATTGTATCTGTTGGCCCGTCCTTGGGTGAACTGGAAAGAGGCTCAACCCTCAAGAATAGTTTATACACAAGGACCGTTCAGACTCATAGTTCGCGGAGCAGCCGCACGTGTCTGCCCAAAGTGAAGTTCTGAGGGTCCAAGTCTGAAAAGTGCTAAGAGAAATTCAGCCAAGAAGTCAAGACTGATTACCACCCCACGTCTACACTCGACCTCGAGCTCTAGGCTAGGCAAACTGCACTTATCTGCACTGATAGATGGAGATGAATCCACGCCTTTTGCAGGAGCTGCCTGTTAACGCCGTGAAACCGTACTTGCAAGGTCATGTGGAAATATATAATAAGCGTGGATATTTTTTCTGCACCTATTGGTGCACTAGTTCCTACTGGTTGGAGACGGCTGGCCCTGTCCACAAGTAAGTCTAGTTAAAGCAGCTCCCAGACCAGGCCTGGTTTCCTTGGACAACGCTGACTAGGCATTAAAGCCTGTTAATATTCAAGTCAAGACTGCCTACTCATGCGACTTCCATCTTTCGACTCACAATTAGAGCTCGGTGGTTCGAGTGGGCCACCCAGTTGCTCGCGCCTAGATCTGCCCAGATATGGTTTTCTAAACGCCTTTGACCTGAAATTGAAGCCCAAACAACCTTAGATCGCTACCAACAAGAGTAGACGAACAGTGGATATTGCACCGAAGCACTAAACCATACGGGCGCCATGGTAAAGGTCTCCTTACAATTATTTAAAGCAGCCTGAGCACATATTTTGAGCTTACCAGTAAAAATATATTGCATTATACAGTACATATGTAAGTATCAGTCCTGTTCAGATGATTATTTATCATATTATATTTCATGTCATTCTTTTATCGCATCACCAAACGCGGGCACTCGCACGCCCACTCTTTCACATTTCCTTTTCTTTCTGCACGGCAGTTCAAGGTCGGTACGAGTTCGGGTTCTCGTCGAAGGCCAAAAGCCCAACGCTATCTTTCGCCCACAACATCATTCTTGCTATTTTAGCTGCATTTTAGACTGGTTGACACTGGTTACGATTATTAATCGGTTTGTCAAATGTCGACCTCGGACCACGACAGACTTCAGTCGGGAAGGTCTTCGTCGCTGGAAGGCCAGACGAACGTCCTCTGATTGTACTTTCTCCTTTTCTCAATACTGTCACGCATTCTTCAAGAGCGGAAGGAAACGGCCACATGAAGCACTTGTCCTCGTACAGAGGAGCAGCTGATTTTAATAAGGTCTGCCATACTCATGTCGTTTTCTCACATCAGCACGACCAGCTACTCGTGATTGTGACAAGTTACACGAAAGCAGCGAATGTTCTCGGGCTATCGTTAGAAGAGTCTTTTTCTCAACGTCGTTGTGTATAACTTTTTCTTTTATTCTGTGCGGACTAACCTCCAGAATACTATGCCAACCACTCTAAGCTAGCATCATATTCCTCTTCCTCGTGTTATTTAAGATGCGAAAATGATTATTAGGATTTCTCATGATCAGGGAATCCTACCCATCTACATCTTTCGGAGTAAAGAAAAACATCTTTGAAAATACGTCTGGAAATATGACTTTGCAGGGAATACTCATGCTTAGTCCATCTAATTATTTTGCGACAAAACAAGCGCACTATTGCATTGTCGCGGTGTTCTTCAAGAGCCTGGCTGGTTGACGATTCCCATTTCCCTATGGTCAGTTTGCTCATACCATGAGCTGATTTTCTTACCTGACCGACCAAACCAGCCACCATGTCTAACTTTACAGTGGCAAACTCCACATCCAAGACAGCTTCAATTCCAGTGCCGCTGTATGACATCATTGTAAACATCGTGGGATGCCTGATGACTGGCTCCATAGGTGTCATCACCAACACACTCGCTTTGGCCGTAATTTACAGAACCAAACGTCTGCACATTCCTTGTTTCCTTCTAATGGCTGGCGAATGTCTCAGCTCGGTTCTGATGGCAACAGGCATCTTTACTAGTGCTATTGATTCCATGGGGCAACAGCTCGGTTGGTTCCCAAAGAAACGAACTCGAGGATTATGCTATTTGTATCAGTCCTTGCTGCCAGCCCTGACAACCACTGTCAGTGCATTGATCGCATGTTTGATCAGCGTCGATCGATTGATAAGCACACTCGCCCCGCTTTGGTATCGAAAAGTGGGTATGTGTTATGCTATTACGTCCATGATTGTGTCCGCATTTTTTGCAATCAGCACCGCTATTGGTGGCTTATTGGCTGGTCCCAATCTCAGCACAGTCATCAGCTGCACCAAGTTTTCTGACTCTTTTGGATCAGTATACAATTCTTACTATAAAGGTAAGCGTAGCTCAAGTACCATCTTTTAGCACCAAAAAGTAGCAGGGCGGTAAATGGATGTTGCTAACAGAAAGTATCGAGCTAATTAACTTTGGCAGTTTGTTCACACTGTATGCAAGTCTGTAGTGTTTTCACAGAAACGGTGCGAACGCACTTACTGTACAGTACCTATCAACGAGCCTTACTTCACGGGTGAAACTAATTTCTAAACCATCTCTACTCAGGTGTCAATCTGGTCGCATGTTGTGGCTGCGTCTCGATCTACCTGATCTTGCTCGTTTCCCTTCGTGCAAAAGCTCGACGCCATCGTGTCTCTGCTATGAATCCGGAAAATGATAGAACGACCATTGAGCAAAAGACTCTTGATAAACAGCAAGCAGCAATCATGCCTGCAGTCAAACTGCTTATGGTCCTGTACACATTGACTGGCGTGTGTCCAACAATCATTGGCAATATTTTGATTTATGTGGAAGGAGGAAAGTATTTCGCCCGAGGCTATCACTACAATTACATTTTGAAATCTTGCAATCCGATTGCCGAAGTCTTAGCACTGTTTTTCCGTTCAAAGGAATTTCGAGAAGGAATGCGAAAAATCTTTGTCAGAAAGAAAACTATTCCACGTCGTGTCATGGGACCTAATGGTGCTTGGAGGAAACCCGAGAATACGTTTACTGTGGGTGATGGGATGGAAATGCACCCCCGTCTACAGACTGTTGGATAGCCAGTGATAAATTCCGCAAACCGTACATTCAATGGAATTCCATCGATTACTTATCTAAACACAGTGAAACTGGTGACCGGTCGAACGTGAAGAGGACACCGGCCGCGGAAAAATTACCCAACCGCGTGGTCGAACACTTCCAGGACAGTTAGGCTTTTACTGTATTCACAATATGACGCCTAAGATGTTCGTCAAATTGTACGACATTTACTGTGATACGGTCCATCACACGGCAAAGCTCTAAAAGTGTACTTCAATTCGAGAAAAGAAATCTACTGTTGCCAGGCCTGCGGTTTTTTAATTCCGCCGAGTAAAATCACACGTTTTTACGGTGCCATACTACTTAATAATTAAACAAATTTGAGAAGATAGCAGAAAGCTTTAACGTTTTTTTGTTAGCCATGTCTTTCAAATATATCTTTTCCTCCCGACTATATCCTATAGAGCGATGCAGGCTTAGGATACCACTGAGCGCAGTTCTGAGAAGATTGTAATTTTTGACAATCATCAATCATCTTGCACTGAAGTCACTTTTGGGATATAGATAAGAAATCGATATCTGTCTTTTTCAAAATTCGTATCTACAGTGTAGAGAAAAAAAAGAATTTTCAAATGAAAGCGTAATTCTTCAACCCCGAAGACAAGGTTTAGAAAGCGATTGATCATGGAAATGTGTGCTTCACGACCAGTGTAAGATTTTTCGTAAAATGAGATAGGACTTTATTTGAAACAGACATTAGCAACGATGCAAATTATGGTGCTAAGTTTGGAATTTCAAAAATCCCGCGGCCCGAATGAGTTGTGCTGCACGTTGCTTGAAGGAGTCAGAAATCTTTTAACCAATCAGCTAGCCCGGCGACTCCTGTCACGTGACGAAAAGCAATGTGAAGTTGAAAAGACCTTACTGCAGTTGCGTGTGTCCAGTAACTGCACGCTGTAATCGTGAGAGGTTGCTTCAAATCATGTTCTGAGTTTTAGCGCTCATTTACCTTTTTTTTAGTGACTTTAAAACAAATCGATCGCCGAAAATGCCCAGTTCCTGCCTGTGGCTTCTCGCCATTGCGTTCATGACATTCCCAATCAATCCAGCTTCGAGCGCTTCCTTGAACATCGATTTGGTCATCATCACCCACAGCGGAGCTCAGTCGTGGGACGTTAATGTCGCTGGTATCAATCGTGCCCTGAGCGGCGATTTGCCAAGGATTTTTGGACTCGGTGCCCAAGGATCTAAGACCCGCTTCGCTCCCCTTGAAAACGTCCATCCCGGTTCCAACACCTCCAACTGGGCCATAATTAGTGACTTGATTGTAGACGTGAGCAGCTTCAAGGCAGCCATTGCGACAGTTGCTACAACACGAAATGAAAATCATCATCATGCAGAATCATCTTGCCGATGCCTTCCGTCTGGTGCGTCAGAAACTGTTTGCCAAGAAAGCAGAGAGACCGAGGGTGATTCTCGTTATCAGTTACATATATAATTACGAAGGTCTAAACGAAATGCCAGCAGAGGGCAAAGCTGCGAGATATGGGGGTCTTGGTTTTCGCCTTTTTCGAGTCGCTAAGCAAGAGCGTCTACCAGAATATGACACATCATGTGGTTGGCGGAAAAGAAAGCAACATCTTCAAGACGGTAATCTTAGATATCCCGACAGAAACGGTGCAAGCTTTCAAAAAGGAGTTCGAAAAGCAGCTATGCCAGTACGAAGAAAAATGTTTTTTCAAGAACGAGGATCAGAGCAAGTGCGAGAAAGCTTGGTACACGCCGAATGTGACTCTAGAAGACGGCAACTGCGCTGAAGTGGGAATCGACCCACCTCCATCAACTGGCTCTTGCGAAAAGACCGGATGCAACAAAACGTGCGACGAGCTTTGGCCATGGCCTGGGCCCACTCCCGACTGCAGCGTCGAAACAAAATGCAGCCCTGCGGTCAATCAAGACGGCCAGAAGCGATGGCGGGAGCTGGAGCTCTGTCGACAGAAGCGTATGGACTCAAAAACGACTCCGCAGAAAACGAGTTTGATTCTGGGAATCGTCATCTCAGTGGTTGTCATCGTCGTCATCGCCGCCGGAATCGCTGTCTTTATCATCCTAAAACGCAAAAAAGCGGGAGATCTGGCAGGAAAAAAACCCAAAGCGGAAAGAAATTTCGGCGGAAGAAAAGCTCCAGGGAGGAAGGCGGATTGAAACAAAAAGAAGATAAGGCCAAAGGGCATTCGATGTAGACGGCTTTAATGAAAGTGGGGCCGAAGAAGAATGGGCAAATGTGGAGTGCCTGCTCGAGCATCGAATAGGCAAAATAACCCAGATGTGACATGTGACAAATTTTTGTAATTTCATTTTGTATCTCGTTTTTTGTGGTTTCGGAAAGGTAACTTGATTTCAGCTCGTAAGTCGATCAGGTGGTAATACCAATTATTTTAAAGCGCATTATGGTACGATTACAGTATATGAACGTTCGATAGAAACATCGTTTTTCGCCCTTTATAAAAGAATGAAAATGTGTCTGTTGTCGTCTGAGCCAAGTTGTAATCTCAAAAATAAACTACAGCGCATTAAAAAAAACCGTGATTGAACGAGCAAAGATAGAAAACAATTTTGGGCCTGACAAGCGCCTTTTTTGTGGAGATATAATCTACCAATGCTTACCACTTCCAATTAAAGATGCCAACAGCAAGAAAGGCAAAGCCACCCTCCGAACCAAGTTCATCACTATTTAGAAACGAAATGGGAAAGAGAGTCAGACATTTATTTTAGACTAAAATTACGGCTGGTATGTGAAATGATTCATTAGGAACTTCATCGTACCCTTTCGCATGCTCTCTTCCTCCAGCTGCTGGCGCGCCACTGGTTCCGTGCGGACCCGCGAATAAAAAATAAATGACTGCTTTTTGTGCTGATCCAATTCTACAAATTTTATGCTGGTTTTCACGACAACTCAAACCTGAACTTTGTCCGCAAAACCGAGTCTGGATTGCGTTTCAGTCAACGTCTCACGGAATCGCACTACCTTATCGAACCTTTGCACCGCAAGACTGCTTTTACCCAGTCCTTCGAATGTTCGACCATTATGATGTGGAATGCCTTATCTGAAGATACTGCCTTCTTACTATTGCGTGCTTTAAAGACGGCTGTTTGTTCACTGACGTTGATTTCGTGATTTTATCCTCCCGCGATTTTATTTTCTCTTTATCTTAGTTTCATCTTTTCGACTATTTCTTTATGGAATCAGTTGTCTGAGGTAGTGGCGCTATCTAACTGGTCCCTTTTTCGACAAGGTTTATCTAGGCTAGTTTTTAAGTAATCGTGTTCCCCTTATTGTATTTGTGTGTTTTATACTCGCTAAGTGCGCCTGTGGTGCTTGAGTATAAATTAAGTATGGTATGAAGTATCGTATTTCGCTTTTGTTGTCTGTACACTCATGAGCGCGCATCTGCTGCTTAGTGAACAGTAAAATATGACTATGACTATGTCGCGGGTACGACTTCCACTGTTTTGGCGAAGCTCATTTGGGAGTTTGGGCTTCGTCAGCGCACGATATTTCTATTTCCTGTCTTTTGTTTGGTAGCCCGGGCGATACGTGACACCAAAAATCGCGGGCTAAATCGCTGGTCCATGCTAATGTCCCAGCCCTGGTGGGTACCAATTTATCGCAATGGTGCAATTATCCAGCTGGTTAAATATAACCGTTCACATGAAACAGCATTCCCAGTCTTATTTTATTGTTTGGTAACTTTGCATTGTATACGTACGCGAAGGATTTGCCTATCTACCATCCCCCCTCTAACATGGGCTACTTGCAGGCAGGCAATTCGGCATATTTAGGTATTCGGCTGAGCATATCCTACATTACGTACATCGACAGTTGATTGGGCCCAAAATAGGGACAGCCATAAAATTAGCAAAGTCGTACCATACAATCCACTTTATCTCACCGCCCACTCGCCCGCATTGGAAAGAATTTATCTTTTTCTGCTGAATTAGCTGGCTCTTACAGAACCTATGGGTTTTACATAGACATGACACATGAGAATATAGTACACAGGATAGCGTGGAGGCATAACCGTGAACCAGTTAAGTAGCCTGGTACGAGCAATGCTGCTAACACACACAGGCATGATCACGTTGATGGAGATAATAAAAGAGAGAACGGAGTTTATTGTTCGATGCTACGGGTATTCCACTTGATGAGCTCGAAAAGCTATTGTACAGCAGCTTCAACAAAACAATGGCAAGAGCCATACCGTACCATCCGCTTTGCCTCCCGCTCGCCCACGCTGAAAAGCACTCATTAATCTTCTTCTGCACCAAATCATTGGAAAACGCGTATGAATCTAGTAGGTTCAGCTATTAGCTCGAATTGGCAGTAGACTTATCAAACGGTATGAGCGATAGAGTTACGCGAATGGCTAAATATAGGACGATAACAATCACAAACTGGAAGTCAGTATCAATCAAAACCTAAAATTTGGTATAAAATCAATGAGACGGGCTCCCTCTCCCATTCTGTCTCCCGAGAGCCTCAATATTCGAGATGAATTCGGTTCTTTACAAGACTTTTCTATTTTTGCTGTTGGCATCTTCGATTGGAAATGGTAAGCATGAAATGTTGCTGTTTTAGTTCCCCTGCCATAGTTTTATCTGTTGATGTGTGGAACCCTCTGTTAGAAACCAAGTAAGTGAATACACTGTGGCCGGCTGGAGTGATCAGATGTTTGACACGGGCATAATAGGTTTTTCCCAAAGGTATGATCGTGAAGTACGGTGGCAGAAGACAGACCCCAAAGCAAGGCATGGGAAAAAAGAGAGCCATTTTTTGTTGAGACCATATGTCTGATGGAAAGGAGTAGTTTGTTTTCCAAAGAACTTTGATTTGCTACTAAGTGTGCCCGCAGGTCTCTCTATGGCGTATGCAAGCATGCAAGCACACACAAGCGTTAGCAAGTCGCGAGGGAGTTACTGCGCATCACCTGTTAGTACTGCGCAGTAATATACTGTAATATTGTAATATAATGCAATATTATGTAATACTTACTGTACTTTGACTGGTCTAACTTTGTTGGCGTGGCGAATGCTCGCAGCTTTGATTTTTCCATACACAGTCAACAGGTGCCCGTACTCGCTGTGGCTCTTACTCATAGTAAGCCTAACAGAGACACAAACCCCACTAACAAAAAACAAATTCTTCCTACAGTACTTTTACAGGAAACGGCCAAAAACCTGAAGGTGACTCACTTTTGTGTTACGAATCCATCTCCTGGTTCAATACTGTCGCCTGCCTTGGGGCGACGCTGGATGAGCTGAAAGAGGGCGTCGATGGCCGTCTACACTTTGCTGATGAAGTGTACAGAACTCAGTGTTCCAAACGACCCGAAGAGACCTGGGTGGTCAGCAACGACAACAATGTGCAAACACTTCGTCTGAAAAACGACCCAAGCCGTTGTCTAACCATCGACAGCAACCTGGAACCGCCCCGCATGGCACCTTGTGACCCGTCAAATCCCGCTCAAAAAATTGAATTTCGGCCAGACCGAGTGACATCTACTGACCCGCCTTTAAAATACTTCAGCATCTTTAGCGGAGCGTCTAGTCACAGACTTATCTATGACGTGAAATACAAAACCATCACCAAGGAGACGAATGACATTCTCAAAAACCTTAATCTACCAGGGTACGTCTCTGTGCTATACTGCAAAATTTGGGTCTGGGCATCTGAGGTTGAAGAAAAGGCAAAGCCATACCAAAATACGACTTTCACATTCCCAATCAAGGATCCATCGCTATGGGCACAATATTCGCTCACCTTGACCAACCAAATGATGCAATCTTCAATACCATCACCACCAGTCGTCATATCCAACAAAACGTGTCATTCATGTACCGCGTATCCGTGCAACTGCTTCCCTATCGATTATGGATTGACGCAGTCCCCTACCACCGTCCAAGTGTCACTGGATCCAACCCTCAAAACCACAGTCGGCTTTGAAAACTATCCAGCCATGAACCGAGTACCCAGCGGGGTATTCGCCAAGCCCTGGTCAACAATTGAATTCCAGGTTGACAACTTCGACTCGAGCAAACTGACGCTGCGTGCTGTTGTAAACCTTCATTTTGACACCCTCGGTCGATCAACTTGGTGGCGACCGCCTCTAGTCACTTGGTACGAGACTTTGCTGCCAGGCTACAATCGAGTACGGTCGCCATACGGTGGTCCAATCAGCATCGAGCTATATTATCGAGACACGACGGCTGAACCCATAACTGTCACCATTGATGGCGGCATTCCGATGGGCACTTTCACCCTGGGCAAGACAACGAAGGACGACTGGGCTGCAGAACTGCAGAAACAACCCAACTGGATCACATTCCAAGGTGAACATGTCATCGGTATGGATTTGAAAAAACCATACGCCAGCGCGAGTTACGAGAAAATAGTTGCAATGGTCAAGCGGTTCGATCTGATGCTCAAGAATTTCTATTTGATTAGCGGGTACGATTTGAATCCGACCAATCGCGAGGATGTGCACGCCGCGCCCCAAGGCTGGACGTGGTGGACGAGAGATGTCGCCTTTGCTAGTGCTCGAGGCTTCGCTGGCAATCCTATAACAGTTATGTATTGGAATGACGTCGATCTCAGCATGAGTATTGATTCATGGTAAGCCGATTTTTTTAAGTTAACTTAGGGCTGCTACATTTTACTTCTATAGGAAAATATGGGCGTTTGGACACGAGTTTGGTCATGACATGCAAACAAAGTGCTACTCCCGTCCCTACGGATCGGAGACGACCAACAATATGTACACCCTTTTTGGATTGACGTACTGTACTTTTGTGGAGATGGCAAGCACACCAAAACGTGCGGATCCAATACGGATGCAGGCTATGCTTTAGAAGACATCTACAACCAGGATACAGTTCCGGCATTAGCCACTAACAAACCGTACATCGAAATGGGGGCATGGCCTCCACTGTCATTCTGGGCTCAGCTCGTAGCCGCATATGGCTATGATGCTCTTCGGAACATGCATCGTCAGCTTCGCGAAAGGCTGGTGAACCCGAGCGACCAAACGTGCACTGGCACCAACAGTGTCAAGTATGATGCTGTCTACGAGATCCTGTGCAATGTGACCAAGCAAGACCTGACCAGCCATTTCGACACTTATCGGGTGCCACTCTCGGCTGCAGTGCGTCAACGTGTTGTGGACAAGGCGTACCCAAAACCAACTGCAGAGTTGTCCAAGTTGATTGTCAAGATCGGAGATCCATTTTCGTGGCTGCCGGATGGCACTGCTCCAAGCTACGCCTTACCGCCTTTCAAAACCATTGCTGACGCGCAGTAACACAGTTTTAAATGGTTCGTAGTGGGAGGCTTCTAGGTTTTGTTGCTTTGCTCAGAGTTCGTGTTTTAGAATATCGATATAAATTTTTTTCTCGGGTTGCTGGTTTGGTTTTAGTTTTAAAAAAAGTGGTGCGGGTAACGGCAGCTGTAGTAGATGTTTTGTTTCACGCGCGAGAGAGGAGGGTGTGTTAAAAAGCACGATCGTTGCCAGCAGCGGGATTTAATCTAGCGCCTCGCTTTTAGTCTTATTAATCATATTTTTCCATTCTAAAAGCGCTGATGAACACTATTTTAAGTGTTCACGATGGAAAAGAAAAACGACAGCATAAGATCGATGTAAGTAAACTTACAAAAAAGGTATCGGAAAAATATCATTGAGCTACTGTAGCTGTGTTTTTGATTAAGATTGAAGGTGCGAAGCAACATAAGTTCAGGTTGGACAGATCAATATTTTCCTTTTTCCCTTTGACGCCTCGATGCATACATGCATGTGCAGCACCTACCAGAAAGCGTGTAACGTTCTCGGTATCTCCAGTACTGGGCTACGCACACATGAGGCATAGCATAACCGAAATGTGTTTGAACCTTCCTTCTTTTTGTTAGTATCTTTTGGCATTGGTTTGTTCAAGTAGATTGCCGCTTTTCGTCAAACTCCGACCAAATTTTAGTCCGACTTCAGCTGGTTAGCCCTATTCAACTAAACGCATATATGATTTTTTTCTTACGAAGTCAGATAAATATTCTATCAGTGTCCCAAGCTTCACGAGTGAGCGCCAGGCGTGAACATATAAACAGCATGCGCGGTAAAACGCAATCAGAAATAGCAGTGTGTCGTAACAAGCTAGCTTGCCTCAATATTCTCCGCCCGCATGATATCCGTTTAGGTGCGTACCTGGTACCTTTGATACTCGTGTTACATCGTCGTGTGGTGTTTCCTCATTGCGCTGGTTTGTGACGCAGTGCGGTCGAGGCGCTTGTTTGTGTTTCTTGCTTTTTAAAAACAAAGATGGTTGTTTTTTTGTGGAAGTTTGACTGATTCTATACATATACAATCTTGACAAGCAACTTGGACGTATCTACACGTTGGCCCCTGGTATGCTTTTTCTGCAACTCGCTGACACACTGCAGCTTATCGTTAGAGTAGCACCCACTAAGTGTCGAAACGGTTGCCCACATTGCACAGGATCTAGTGGACAGCATCGTATTTGATACTGTCGCTGCCAGTATCCACAATGGTCCCTTTCCTACAGCAGGTCGTTCGGGTCCACTAGTCTCTCGCGAAGCTGATTGCAAATCGCGCACTGCATCAAAGCCATATGCAGCCACCAGCTAACCGTAAAACCAGAATTGCTCTTCAAGCGAAGGGTCTGGTCGCCGTTATTATTGTTGACTAGCCAGATCTCCTCTAGCCGTTTTTAAGGATGAGCTCGGTACCCTTCGTTAGGCTTTTATGGTCAGCCATCGACCTGAATTGCTGTCCTCATCAAACTGCCATTTTTGCACGATTTTTATTTTCACTATAACCGTATAACCAAACTAGCAAACTTAAGAAAAATTGCTTAATATCGGTATTCCATAAGGCAGACCATGATGAGAAAGGAAGTGATAAGATGTGAAAGACGCAAGGAAGTCGGGTACTGCAATATCCAGTAGAAATAAAGCCCTTTTTTACCTATTAAGAATTATTTATTGTCTGTGTCCAATTCACGTTCCCATTTCATGGATGTAGAAATTCTTTGTTCTCCAGTTGTATTACATACTTTGATGATGCAAACTCCTTCTGTAGACGCAAAAAAAGTGACTCGTAGGCCTTGTATGCTAGCTAATTTACAGGGAAGTCATTTCCCAGGGTGAGTCATAAAGCGGGCTCTGGGTTAATGATCCCCAATTATGTATTTGCGCAAGCTGGACACAGACAGTAAATTGGACTCGCATTGGACACAGACAGAGAATAATTTTAAGTAGGTTCAAATGGGTTTATTTTGTAGTGGATATCGCATTATCCACCTCCCTAGCTTTTTCTTTCATATCTTATCACTTTTTCTCTCATCCTAGGTTTAGGCTCACTAGTCTGGTATTTCCTCGATTGCATAAGTACCGAACAAAAGTTGTTTCTGCCGTCGTGTTTTCTAAGCGTGCGAGCTCCCACGGGCTTGCGGCAAATTGGCCCCAACAGAAAATTGGCCCCACGCGCGAAATTCAAATCTTGCGTTAGAGCAATATGAAGGCCAGAACGCGTATTTCCAGTTCCAACACGATTTTTGAGAATGCGAATGAGGGTCGATACTGCCTGTGCGAATATGTCAAGCTGTACAAAACACCTTCTTGCGAAAACCCCTATAATAAACGGCCCTCAATTGCTGCGTCGAGCGCTCTGCGCTCCCCGCAGCATTTCGGCCCTGGTGGGCTCTGCCCCCCAGACCCCCCGAGCCTAAATGGATTCATCGCCATTGGGAGGGCGTGCTCGGGGTGGTCTAAACCTCCCTTCCCTCTGAGCCCTCCCTCCGAAGAAACAGAATACTTAGCCGGCACCCCCTGGACCCCCTAAGCCTAAGAGTGAAAACGGATGCCACATCATTAACAGCGGCAAATATTTAATTGTGACATTTTTCCAAGTTTCCAGCAACCACAAAAATCGTCACCAAAAAACAAGGAGTTGGACCTATAAATCAGACTGCTTGTGACAAGGTGTAATTAAGCCCGCTGGAAATTTATAACCTTGCGGTATAGAAGATGCAGTCTCCTTCTGATTTATAGGTCCAACTCCTTGCAAAAAAAGTCACCAACCAGGCGTGTATCGTAAGAGATTACGTATGTATACTTCCCGCGGTTAGCAGACATTCTCAAACCTGCGAATCAAGTGTGCGTGGGGCCAATTTTCTGTTGGGACCAATTTGCCGCCTCCCCTCCCACGCACCCCCTTGCTCTGCGACCGCGCACACGGTTTCGTTGCAGTCGCAAGCAGTCGCCGCCGCCGCCTTTGACGCGTGTCTGCCTTGCAGGGTACTTATTTGAAATATGCTGGCGCCAGATGGTCGAGACCGAAGTCTCCAGGCAAAAACTCTGACTGAGTAGGGAAGCTGGTCACAGCAACCCCTGGCCACAGCGGGCGCACGACGCGCCTGTCTGCATTCACCACTGCCACCTGTGCTCACTCACCAGTCCTGAATGGGCTTACATCAGTAGGACGGCCCTTCGGTTCGTGACGCCAGTGTTTGATTCGGAGCCAGCGCACCCAGGCGGCGGGAGATCGTGGAGATCGAAGTCTCCGGGCAAGAAACTTCGACTCGAAGTAGGCAAGTCTCGCGACTATACCTGACCTAGAAACATCGACCGAGGAGGTTCACGTCCCAGCGAGGGGAGCGTATCGATTACTCCCAACCGCCAGGGCTGCTGGTGACAGCTGCTTGCCAGAAGACACTACATGCCCCGAATTCTTCATATTTCATGTCGCAGAAGGATGTTGTGTGACCCGCGTGATCTACTCACATAAGCTACCATCATGACTATAGCCCCCGCTTTAGGAACCTTTTTCATCTATAGGGACTCCGGCGTCAATAATTGATTCCGAGCCTGAGTGCACTTCCAAATCAATCTCAGCACACAGCTCTGGTACCCGTGAACCAGATCCAAAGCGCTCCAACGGTCAGGGGCTATGCCTTGAGAAGGCCCTTGTCCCAAGCCGTTCGACCACTTGAAACTTCAACGCCGATTCGGTTCCGCACACGTCGCCCCGCTAGTCGCCTCACAAATCGCATCTCGCCTCGCAACACCGCCTCACTTCACTGCAACCAGTGAAATACGAGCAAGGCGAATCAACACAACGAAGCGACCAGACCGAATCGAATCATTCCCACTGAACTCACTAAACTGTACAAAATCAGGCACAGTGCACCAAAAGGCGGGTCATTGTTATCCTAGATCTTCCAATCACATCACATCTCGCGGGGTCTTCACCGGTAACGAGCGCCCTCTGGTTCGTCCTCGAGCGCCCCCTGGCCACTGGTCTGCGTATTTCTATAGTCTACCACGGCCAGGGCGGGGGTGGCGCGCGACGCGTCCGCTAACTCTTTGCGACCGCAACGAAACCGTGTGCGAGGTCGCAGACTGTTGGAAGTGAACGCGAGCACGCGCGTTCCCCCTTCCCCCCACACACATCTTTTTTGCCGTATTTTGCGATGGACAAACAAGACATCTACTCCAAGATTTGTGCCAGGCTATCTTAGACTTCTCTTGTTGCGTAACGTTCCCTCAAAATGCACACTAGGCTACTAAGGTCCAGGACAGGCCGATAGATAAAATTGGGAGATGCTGATAGACACGAGATTCAAAAAAACTTCCATACGACAGACACTCCACGGCATACAAGCAAAGGCACGCTAACAGGCAAGCAATGCCTGAATGCTGATCCAAACTCCACATTACACTCGAATAACAGCTAAGCATTTGGCTGATTTTTGTGAACATTAGCCGCCAAAGAATGCTGTCTTTTCTTCTTCTTAATTTTTTAGATGGTCTCCCTTCTAGCAGTCTTGCAGCAGACCTTGTTTTTGCTTGCGCTCGTCGACTGATCGAAGTGACTTGGGTATTTATCCTTTTACCCGCGCGCCATTGATTGCCAAAACTAGCACCGCCTGTCCGCAAGAAAGTTGACAGTTGACTCGGTGTATTTGCAGCCCATTCCAAACGTGATAAATATATGCGAGCGTCCGACATGACCGTTTCATCATGAGAATCTTTCTGCAATGCCGAAATCAGTTTTTCGACCACTAATCTCGGCAATATATTCTCCTAAATAAATTAGAACTCATCAACTAGATGACCTATTGTAAATGACATAAAGTGTGTTTGGCCTGTGGAGAAGATACCATGGGGTCTGAAAAAAGGCTTCCTAATGGTAAGAGCCCTGATACATCAACCCAACGGGTTTCTGCAAGCAAAGGATTTCATACTACAGCTAAAAATATCTTGCCTCTGTTTCCTCGCTTCTTGGAACCGCAATTTGATCTGGTGACGCCAGTGGTGAATCAGTTTCCAAGCTCGTTGGATGTTGACTAGATAGCTGACTGCTCCTTCGGCCATCTAGAAACCCGAAGTCTGCATTCGCCGGAGTCTCCTATGATAAACACTCTTTATGCAAAAAATTTTTGTTGAATGCCGAACCTTACGTCTAATCTTTGATAAAAGCTTGAGTCCCGAGCCGATTCTCCAAAGGCCAAAACTGCCATCTCGTGCCGATCATTGGAGGTGATTGCTGGCATATTAGGCAATCCAACTCCTTCCGATCGATACAAAGCTGTCTGATGCTTTCAAAATCCGCCGTACGAACCGACTGGACAGGAACGTACACCCAACTTTGGGTCGATATAATAATATTCGTCCATCGATTCACTATTGACCGCATAAAAATCGTCCTCGATTTCGTGAATGTCTCCGTCCGTTATGGCAACTGCTCTCCTCAAGGCTTGCTCCAACAACAAATACTGGCTCGAGTCGTGCGCGCCACCCCCTCCCCTTGCCCTAGCCATGGTAGACTATAGAAATACGCCACTGGGTCTGGATCTACTCCGAGGTGGTCGCTGGTCGACGTCTGGCTCACGTGAACGCCACCCGCTAGGCTCGGGGTCGTGGCGAGGCCCAATGCTGAGGCGGCGAGTATGTCCCGACGGCAGCACGTGCCCTGTCCATGCTCAACACACTCGGCATTGGCTCCGCTCATGCCGTTCACGCTAGTCTCGACCTCGCAATCGCCGCTCGACGGTGCTGCCGTCCACGACCATTGTCCACCTTCCAAATTTACGACCTTGTTTTGATCGTCGGGGCCACCACTAATCCGCCGCTAATCCGTCTGATGTGGCCGAATCGAATCGTCACCGGGTCGGAAGATGAGCTTACTGTACCGGAATGGCACATTCGCAACAGTTTAAAGTGTCTGGGTATAATTTTGTACCATTTTTCACCATCAATGGTACCGATGACACGTAGCATACAATGTCCTCCTCCACCGTTGCATGGCTGACTGACAGTAGTAACCTAAATACAAAACGGCTCGTAGCACAGCGTGGAAAATTAGAACACCAAAAAAACTCGCATTGAATGGAGCAGTCAAGCCGTAATTATCAAGCAGCAAAGTCATAGTAGTTCGACTGACGGAAGGGGAAGCACAAAGTTGGAATAAAGATCGACCTAGTATTATCTTGGCCACCACTATCAGCAATCTGTGAAGAGCTTTAGTTGAATGTGTTGAGTGGCTTGCGTTTTTTGAGTGCGTTTTATTTGGGATTCTTGTTCGTGGTCATAGCTTTTTATCAGAACGTTTGAGTTTGTAGGCCTTTCTAGAACGATCCAGAACGATCAGGAAAGGGTCATTTTCAGCTCGTTTCTAAGCCCCTCTATGCACTACTTGATCATGCGGTACTTTATATGCAGAAAACTGCATTCTTGAAGCCTTCCCAGCATGGATTTTCACGTGGTTTCCCTCAAAAGCTTCCTTCGGTGTGAGAAAGGGGAAGGGGGGGCTTTTGGGGCGGGGGTGAGTTGTACCTTGCTGCGCGCCCGCCAGCCTGGCTGCGTTTCGGTCGGGGGTTTTCCTGGCCGTTGTTGTATCCTTTTATTTCTGTGCGTATCATTTACTGCTGTGTAGGCCAGTTGAACACACAACACTTCAAGTAGCTAGATCGTACGAAGAAAGTGGGCGGAAAGAGGCAGATTGGACGACCTATTGATGCTACAAGGACAATGTAACGCTGGAGCAGTCCACAAAGCGTGACGGGCCAAACCAATGGAAGGGATTTGTGGGAAGGACCTATCTAGTTCATAGTTCATTCGCTATCGTTCTCTCACTCACACACCAGATGGCCGATGGGGAAAGGAAGAGCCCTGCAGGAAATGATGTAGTTGCTACTGGATGTGATTTCACTTACTGCCAATGGCCTTCCGCCCACGACAGCAAATACACGGTAACGTTAGATTAGTTTGTGTCTCATTCCGGAAACGACTCAATGCTTACAGGGGAATACGCTCACAATTGGATGCCAAAAAAGCTCGCTTAGACCACGAACGGTTGAGACCAAGG